>CAIGRQ010242940.1:0-11303 GCA_903798375.1 Fraxinus sp. D2006-0159 | reverse complement strand
AATAACTGTCAATGTCATCTAAGAGCTCATAAAGGCTTAAAAACATCATGATTTAGCATCGAAGGTGGTCCACATCATTTTATCCGCCTGAAGTAAAGAGAACTAATGAATTTTAACTGACCAAATGAACTGAAACGAAAGGCAAACTATACTTCAGACTACATCATGCATCAATATAGAGAGATTATATTGTGCCACGCTGAATAAGAATACCATTTTCTCCTCAACGGCTCAACCTTCTTGAATCAAAACTGCAGGCAACTGTCAAAAAATAGAAACTAGCTTACCTCGTACCATTTCTGAGCACACTACACTTGAGAGATGTAAAACAGACAGTCTCAAAGGTGGACAGATCATCTTATTGAGGCCAACAAGCCAAAGCAACTTGCGCAGATAAAAGCTCACTATACCTAGAGGATGTGAAACAACAGAGCAACACGTGGATTGCTCATGCAATAATAGTCAATGGTCCTCGCCCCCCAAAATAAAACATTAAGCATCATCATAATCGACAAATAAGACTGAAAATAAAGATAATTTCTACATCTCATCCTCGTCAGATTCTAATATACACAACAGTATGATATATAATGTGATACAGATCAAATACCATTCATTGTNTAATCGACAAATAAGACTGAAAATAAAGATAATTTCTACATCTCATCCTCGTCAGATTCTAATATACACAACAGTATGATATATAATGTGATACAGATCAAATACCATTCATTGTTGTGGATCATTTATATCAATATTTTCTGTTGCACTAGAGCACTTGTCTGTAACTGGTGCCAGAGCCGAATCATCAGTACTAGAACTGGAACAAATACCAGATGACATGTCACGTGGAACATCATCCTTCAGATTGTCAGCAAGAGAAACCGCTGAAACAATCTCTATGTTAGACTCTCTTACTGTGTTTCCTTCACCAAGTTGCTCTATATCTACTCCATCCCTGGCAGTTCGACTGGGTTGAGGTTCTTCAGATTTTGAAACCACGGCTTCATCTCTGTTGGAATCTTTTTTCTCTGGAACATCATCTCGACTCTTGGACTTCATTGTTTGAGGTTCAGGATTCAGTAAAATGGCTTCATCCATGTCGGGACTTTTACTCCCTTGTAAAACAACTGCAGAATCTAAACCTAATTTACTTTCAGATATCACATTTTGAGGTTCAGGATTCATGACAACAGTGTCATCCTTGAAGTTTTTGCTTACTTGAACATCAACTGCATGATCTAACCCAACTTGATTTTCAGACTTCGCTATTTTAGATTCAGATTTCGAGACTACATCTTCATCCAAGCCAGAATTCTTGCTCCCTCCTGCATCAACTGCAGAATCCAGCACAACTTGAGGTTGGGACTGAGGTTCAGGATTCAGGATAGCACATTCATCCAAGCCAGGATTCTTACTCCCTCCTGCATCAACTGCAGAATCCAGCACAACCTGAGGTTGGGACAGAGGTTCAGGAACCGATATAACACCTTCATCCAAGCCAGAATTCTTACTCCCTTGTGCATTAACTGCAGAATCCAGCACAACTTGAGTTTGGGACTGAGGTTCAGGATCTGAGATAACACCTTCATCCAAGCTAGAATTCTTACTCCCTTGAGCATCAACTACAGAATCTAGAACAAATTGACTCTTAGACTGAGATTCAGGATCCGAGACAACAGCTTCATCCAAGTCAGTATTCTTACTCCCTCGAGCATCAACTGCAGAATCTAGAACAAATTGACTCTTGGACTGAGATTCAGGATCTGAGTCAACAGCTTCATCCAAGCTACATATCTTACTCCCTTGAGCATCAACTGCAGAGTCCAGAACAAATTGACTCTTGGACTGAGATTCAGGATCCGAAACAACAGCTCCATCCAACCCAGAATTCTTACTCCCTCGTGCGTCAACTGCAGAATCCAGGACAAATTGACTTTCAAACTGAGGTTCAGGACCCGAGACAACAGCTCCATCCAGCCCAAAAATCTTACTCCCTTGTGCGTCAACTGCAGAATCCAGCGCAAATTGACTCCTTGTTTGAGATTCAGGAATTGAGACAACAGCTTCATCAAAGCCAGAATCCTTACTCCTTTGTGCATCAACAGCAGAATCCAGGACAAATTGATTTTCAGACTGAGGTTCATGATCCGAGAGAACAGCTTCGTCCAAGCCAGAAGTCTTGCTCCCCTGTGCATCAACTGCAGAAGCCAGCAAAAGTTGACTTTCGGACTGAGGTTCAGGATGCGAGACAAAAGTTACATCTAAGCTGGAATTTTTGCCGGCTTTTACATCGACCGAAGAATCTAACACAAATTGACTCTCGAACTTCATCTGTTCAGGTTCAGGATTTGAGACTAAAGCTTCATCCATGTTCGGAATTTTACCCTCCACATCATCAATAGAACTTAATAGAGATTGACTCTCAAATGTTTGAGGTTCAACATTTAAAGCTTCCATCTTGGAACTTCCCTTGATGCAAGACAGAGATTTCTCCTCAGACTTTGACCCCAAAACATCCATGCTTTCAGGCAAAATGGCAGGTGATTTCATTTCATTTCCACAAGCCTCGGTCTCTTTCATATGGACCTCATTTAGGTCAGAAACTTCCCCTTCTCCAGCTTCAGGTTTTTCCCCACATTGCTCAAGGGAATCCTTTAATAGAAGATCATTAACTGGAACTTCTGTGTTTATAGTTGATGACTCCATGCATTGACTGTTACCAATCTCGGATAGTGAAAGAAGTGCCTCACCTGGAGCAAGGTCTTTTCTTTTTTCTTCTGCATCTTCCTTAACAGAATTGCTGCCAATTTCAACTTCAGAATGTGAAACAAGTGAGGCATCCATATGATGACTTCCACTTTCTAACCGTTTGATATCTCTCACAAACAAATTTTCAGACATAGTAGAGTCCGAAGACAAATCCACCTTTTCCGAAGTTGACAGTACAGGAAATGACTCTTCCGGTAAGCTTTGACTCACAATAGACTCAGGCTTTGAATCAAAGACCTTGGCAGTATCCTTTTTCTCTTGCTTTTCTGCATCGCCCTTTTCACACGAATGCTTAGCTTTATTCTGTTCAGATTTCAAAGATGGAACTTTGACTTCAATAGATGATTGAGCTGAAACACGACCCTCAACCAGAATATCATCCTTTTCATGTTCAGCAACTATTTTCCCAGATTCATTATAGGTTCTGTCCTTTAACATCTCAGAAACCAAATTGCTTTTGCCCTTGGGCATATCATCAGAGGCTATGGATTCATCCATATCGAGATTTGTGGCATATTCAACCATTTTGTCTCTTTCCTTCCCACGTGGAGGTTCGCACTCTACACTGTTGCCAGCAAGAATCAACCCAGAAGTTGGTGCAGCCTCAATGATTCCAGTATTTAAACTTTGATCTTTGATCATCTCAACAGGGATGCTGCCGACTTCTGCTCTAATAGACACATTATCTGAGGCTATTGATTTATCCAGCTCAGGATTCTTGGCAGACAAGATAATTTCATCAGATTCCTTTCTAAATCGAGATTCAGACTTTTCGGAGTCACGGGCCTGAACTGTTGACCCAAAGGTGGATGCACCCATAGGGGTTCCAATATTTAAAGTTTGGTCTTTGGTCATTTCAACAGAAGTGCTGCTGAATATTGGTAAAGATGCGCCTTCAGACAATCCAGGATTATTACAATCTACGGGTACCTCAGGATTTGAAGCAACGGAGCTATCCCCTAACGGGTCTTTATTATCCTGTTGTGCAACACATTCTCCCAGAGACTGATTACTGGACTCTGACAATGGGAGGCTCAACCCTTCAACTGGTAATTCCAAGGCTGACGAAGTTGATGGCAGAATTTCACACACCTGAGGCTCTGATGCAATGACTTCATCTGCATTTTGTTTCGGATAAGGATCCTTGGACTTGACTAGAGCAACATCTGCATCTGTAGTAGAACATGCAGTCATAAATTTTATCTTAGCATTATAAAATAGAAGAAGAAAATATGACCATAGCTTACAAATAGCAAAGTCAACATAAATATGCACTTAATTCAATAAAGCCTGTCTCATACTGAGAGAACATGAATATAAATAAATAGAATTAAATTACAACACAACTTAGAAATGGAATACATAATGAGTATATATACATGTGAGCTAAATTATTTTTACTCGCCCCGTCAATCAGTCATAATAAAATTTGACCGAAGACCTCCAGTGTATCACTTGAATATACGAATGCATGCCATGAATTAATTTCATGTTACATTTTCTCTTTATAGTAGATTATTATCTTTAAAATTCATTTAGAAAAACGATTCGCAATATCTTACATTCATCTGTTGGTGTAAAGTAATTAACTTCCATTTTACAATAATTTTCAATTTGACTTTGTAAAAAGCTGAGTAAGTACTCATGCAGTTTGACAATTATGTTAAGCTCAATAACTCACAGGACACTAATACTTTCATTAAAAGAAAAAAATTAACATCTCATGTTCTGATGTTTATGGTAATCTTTAAATGTAGAAGGAAAAATATTTTAACAGTGGGTATCAATTATGCCAGTGCGTAAATGTTAATTATAAAAAAAATTTATATATTGTAGGAGTATTAATAGTTTTCGAAATGATCAATAGTTTTATTAATAAAAATAAACGGGTTTTAGCTTCAGAATGCCAGTTTGATATGATGTCATACTATGGGTTGGAAAATTCCACCCCCATTATAATTAATGTTATGCATTCCACCAACTGTTTGATATTCAACTTGACAGAGAAATCACTTTGGCATAGAAGCACTTAGTAAGTTTAAATTTTTTATCAATTTACTTCAAACATGAAGCTTACTGTTAGGGATCTGTTGTGCAGAAAGATCATCAAAACCAGGTGGAACAGATTGGCTCGCATTTGCAAGTTCCTGAGACTCATTCCCATGCTTAATCGCGTTGGCCTTCCGACGAGTTTTTTTCTCTGGGGGCGCAGTTGAATTTGAATCTTGATTAGTTAATCCATCATGAACAACAGATACTGAAGGCTCCTGTCTCCTACGTCTCAGTTGGGATGTCTCTTCTCCACTTTGAGCTTTGCGTGCTCTACCTCTTCCTTGCTTTGCTACAGAGATGGAAGGTGTAATAGATGGTGCACCAGGATTAGCAGGAGCCTGAGTAGGGGTTTCTTGGGATATCAGAGCAGACACAACGCCTGTTTCTTGTTGACCAATACTTGCCACAACAGTTGTACCAGGAGCAGAATTTTGTTCAGGAACCTTCAAAGGGCTGGAAATGGGTACTTGTGACCTCACACCCAATTTCGAAGGTGACGGAAGAGCAATAATAGATGGAACTGAACTTGGTTCATTACGTACTTCCTTTTTAATGGGACCCAGGGATACTGAGTCGGTTCCCGGAGGGACTGTAGAACTAGAAACTGTTGTACCCAGTAATTCCATGTCAGGTTTTCCAATCCCGGATGGTGAAGCAGTTACCGAAACAACTTGTAATGCTGTGGTCTGTCTTTTGCCCCTGCGGCTTGAAGGTTCTCCTGTTTGAGGCTTTCGACCTCGTCCTCTACCTCGCCCAGATGGAAAAGGGGAAGCAGCAGACTGAGAAGCAGGAATGAGAGGAGAAGCAGTTGGCTCAGAGTTGGGAACAAATCCCAACTGTTGCATGGTTCCAGTGATGCTTCTTGCAGGGGTAAAATCAGGAGCAGGTACCATAGGATCCGTTTCCCCCTTGGAACACTCATTCATTTTTCCAGCTCCCAGAGGGGCAGGAAGAGGAATGGGTGAAGTAGTTTCCATAGTCATTCTTTTTGGCCTCCCACGACCACGTCTGGATGATGGTATAGCCTCTTTGCTTTGTTGTGCGAGTGACTCAGCAGTTTGATGTTGCGAAAGCTGAGACACTGCTGGCATTTGTATTTCACCCTTGACCACTACGCCTGGCATTTGTGTTTCACCCTTGACCACTACGCCTGGCATTTGTGTTTCACCCTTAACCACATCGGAGCCACTTGTAGTCATGGGTAGCATCGTTCCAGTCATTTCTTCCGTTACCATAGGAGATTCCAAAGATTCAACTTTGCAAATTCTTTCAGGTTCATCTCCTTTCCATTGCTCTTCACAAGCTCGAGCCCCTAGAGGTGCAGGCCGAGGAATTGGTGTAGAGGTTACCACCGTCGTTCTTTTCGGCCTGCCCCGGCCACGTTTAAATGGCAGTGTAGTATTTCTGCTTTGTTGTCCCAGTGGCTCGGTAGTTGGATACTGGGGAAGCTGAGGTACTGCCGAAACTTGTGTTTCACCCATGATCACAACAGAGCCACTTGTACCCATTGGCAGTATCTTTCCAGTCATTTCTTCCTTCATTATAGGAGATTCTGGAGACTCAGCTTGACACATTCTCTCAAATTCCTCTTCGGTCCATTGCTCTTCATATGAGCGAACCTAAAAAGTAAATAACCAAAAAATTAAGAACTCCAAACGAGGTCCCATTTCTATTGGAATGATCAGCAATGCAAGTTAATGGATACACTTTGGCTAAACATAACGTAGAAAACAAATGAAACAGACGATGAATGCAGATAATGTTGCAAAATATAAGCAAACCTCTCTTGCTCGTTTGCCCCTTCCATAGTGTTGGGTATCAAGCCCTCCGATGGATCCACTTTTTCGCTTCATTGCAGCATTAGATCCGACGCCTGAATTTGGTACTTCAGATATCTTCATGGCTTTGTAAAATAGTTTCAAGTCATCATCCACTAGAAGTCGAGAAGGCAAAGGAGGTAAAGACTCAGAGTTTTCTACCACTTTCCCACTAAATAAATTTTGCCATGCCACCTACAAAATTTGCAGCTGTCTTGAGTAGAAAGAACCAAGTGATTTCATTAAGCATAGTATCAAACCTATAAATAAGGATAACACAACGTATGTGAGGATTTTGGGGATCACCATTTCTTCTTCCCGCCTCTGTTTGTCAACCAACTCAAAGATATCAATTTCAGACCCACTACATCACAATATCATTAGAAAACAATTAGTCAACATACATGGGAATGTGTGGAAAACGTATTCTTAAACCAATATTAAGAAAGAAAAAAGCAGTAACAGGCTAACAGCTTAACAGAGGAATACGGGTAGCATAATGTAAGCAGTAAGCATTATGCAACTAATGGCAGAATGTTGAAAATTTTGCCGATTTAGAACACAAAAATGAGATTAAAGGGGGGAAGTAAGAAGAGAATTTGACGTGCAGAATTCCTCGAAGCCTTCCATAAGACACCTAACATAGCACATGCAGGTTCAATAATATGTACAGGAAGATGATTTCAAACAGGGAAGATGGGAAAACACGCAAAGTCAATCTAATCAGGATAGAAAGAAAACAAGTTTTGACAAAGGATATAAAGCTACAATATGCCGATTAAATCTTAAGTGACAACCAACCATCTGAGTAGAGGAATATAGATGCATGCTCTTCAGTCTATCTATGGAAACCTTATTTCCTTGATGTTTCCAATTCTTCAAAATTATAATAAGAATTCCAACGTGTCTGATGCTTCTTCAGCCAAATACAATATACGAGTGGGACCTGCAATATGAGCAAGCTGTGCAAAAAACCGCTTCTTTTTTCCGGTTCCGAAACAACTTGGACTAAATAGGGTTCTACCGGGAAACCATGGATTTTTTAGTTTTCACCACGACTGGGCGGTCTTCGAAATAGAAGAGACATTTGGCGATAAGCTTCAGCTTGTTTGGAGAGATCATCATAAACGATTAAAGTATGTTGTTTATGGNAAAAAAAAAATCTTGATATTAAATTCTTAAGTTAAATTTTTATGCTTTTCGCTAAAAGTATAGTTAATTATTTTATTAAATCTACGATGTACGGATAAAATAAAGTTAATCTAGTGACGTTTCGATCCATGCAGATCGGAGGGAGGGATTGGGGTTGCTTTTCTTTAGGACTTTAGTTTTTAAAAAGGCTCGAAAGACCTACTTGATGAGTTTCCTTATGAGTGAGTTCGTAGGTGCCTTTAAGTAATGAGTGGAGCAAAGGGAATCTCCTAAGAGATGCTTTAGAGGGAATATGGGTGAAACGACTTTTATGAGCTGTCTCAGTAGTGACCGTGTGATTAGTAGCTTAGCTGTCTAAAATTATAAAAGTGTTTATAATAATTCAAGAATTTTGGTCTTACAAATAGCTATTGCACCAACATAAATCATTTTAACCGCAGTGGTAACTTCAGAAAAGGTTGACAATTTACATATGCAAAGAGTTGAGCAGAAGAAAAAATCTACCTGCGTGCAATAAGATCATTTAATGCGTCATCATCCAAAACAGGTGTAGCTTCCTCTTTCTTGCACTCCCGCAGGAGAGCCTCCAGGTATTCTCTACGATCTTCCGCACTAAGTTATGATTTACAGATTTTATTTAGCATACATCAAAACTGCTCATACTTTTCATTGTTTTCCAGTTAAACAGTAACCGAGTTACCTAGTGTTGTTGTCAAAAAAACCAGCAGTTATACTCTGATTAGCAACCCCAAGTTTGTGTTCAGCAGCAGCCCTAACTTGCTCCTCCACCGTTTGAACCTTGTTCAAGAGTAATCCAATATAAGAACAGATGAGTGATCAGAAAAGGTAAGCTCTAAAACCAGATCTATGCATAAAAGTATTTGAAAATTCCATGCAAGGTAAGGGGTTTGAACCATTTAGACTTGCATAATACTATACAAATATAGTTAGAAGCTGGACCAATACATGAGTTTGAACCATAATAGACTTGTATAATACTATACCAAATATAATTAGAAGCTGAACCAATACATGAGTTTGAACTATGCACTTATTTAACACGGTTATAATTCTCATCTACCATCAGAAATCGTGTTTAACGTTAGGACTTCAACATGGGTACCGAACATCTATATTTTAACAATAACTTTATTTGGAATCTCTCTTTAGTTTGATTCTGATATTAAGTTTTGCTTAATCAATATTTAAAACAAATAAGTAAATATGCATTTAAGCTACAGAGAGCCAGAATTTTAGTTAACTCCAAGAAAATTCCACGTCACGGTCTCATGCATGTTATTTACTGTGAGATTCAACTTGCTAAACCAGCAGAACTTCATAATTTGACAGATTTGTAATATCATAGTACCCCTGGCAAGAAAAAATTGGCACCAAATAATAATCAACAATAATCTGTGATCGACAAGCATTAACCGATTGTTAAGTTATCGGAAATCGAAACCAATAAAGACATCAAAACTTGAGTGAGGATTGAGTTGGGTATTATTATGAGCACAAACATAACAGCAAATTTCCCGCAGGAAAATTATAATCATCAAAAAGAAAGTGGTGTTGAATTAAGCATTAATATTGAAACAGTAAGCAAATGAAATTCTTCATGTCAGAGCTCCATATTAGAAAGGGTATATCTCAGAAATAGCGTAATCTTAACATTCCAAAAGGACCATAAGTAAACAAACAAAAATATACTGTAATTCCAGATTTGAGTTACTCACCGTTTCTAACCTAAGAACAAGAACATCCTTCTTTTGACCAATCCTATGAGCCCTTGCCTGCGCTTGCAGATCAACCTGAGACAAAAGATTTCAGCAAATATTGAGTTCTTGCATCGAAGGATTTTACATTTTATAAAGAAGAGCAGCATTGAATGTTGCCTGAGGATTCCAGTCTGTATCAAAGATGATCACTGTATCAGCAGCTTGAAGATTTACACCAACACCTCCAGCTCGAATGCTGGAACCAAATTATAATGGGTCAGTGCAACAAGACAAGCATGCTAACTTGAAGATTAACTACCACTGAAGGTGCAAGTCCACTGAAACGTCATCTTCCAAGTGGGGAAGGACCTACATATGGCCTGGGGATCCATGATCTCCTGACCCCAAGAATAACTCCCCTTCTGCTTTAGTTATGTTTTTTGATAGGTTGCTCCCTCACATATCTATCTAGCTTGCGCCTATTTAAACATGCTAATGTAACAATATTAAAAAGTTAATAGATAGCCACGCTATTGTATTTTGTGTGGAAGAGACTGTTGTTAACCCTAGACTAACTTTGCAGCTCCTGACATGAAATGCAAATATTACTCTACTGATTCTATCTTCGAGCACCAGGAAATTCTTTCTGGTAATAAAATTTGTGTTGATTGAATGAATTATTCGGATTTCGGCTCACTATACTGGATACAAAACAAGTCAACGTTGCCTCGCATTATTATTGAATTAAAAAGACAGAATGTCTCTCATTCTAGTCAAAATATTAGAAGTTTGAATTCGCCTTCTCAGAAATCAAACCACACAACCACATCACCAGCTAGTCATTCAATCCAATCCAGCCACATTTCAGTATTTTCTCTGGAGTTGCCACAATAGACAGTATCAACAATCAAAGTAACATTAGAAAAATCGCCTACTCAGTTAGATCACTCGAAGCCAGCACTGGAATTGGATTCTAGAAGCCCCAATTATTGCACCTCTTACTGATGCAAACTATAAGGAAAGCATCTCTAGTCAAATCTAGGTCTTAAAGAATTCCAATTTTACTGGTCCGGATAGGCTAAATCATTACCTGAGCAAAAATATAAAAAACGGAGAACCAGGTTGATTGAACTTCTCAATAAGTGCTCCTCGATCACCCCCACATGTATGTCCATCTAAGCGAAGGTATTTATATTGTTTCCAGCAGAGATAGTCCTCCATGACATCAAGGATAGAACATAAAAATACAGATATTCTAACAACCTGTGGAATCAGTCCTTCAAGTAACCTGGGAAGCTTATTAGCCTAATAAAGAATCATATTAGAAAAGCTAAAAGAAAAAAATTTCACAGGGAAAATGGGCATATCAGAATAAGCCCCTTCCCCCCTCTCTCTTTAAACAGAACAGAGGGGATTTTAACCTTTGTTGTTTAAATCCTTGATAGCAAGGAGAGGCACAAGGGGATCCACATAGCCACGGTTACATAATTATAGGACAAGGCTTAACTAAATATCCATATACATCAAGGTCACTTTAAAGCCAGGATTTTATCTTCTGTCTTTCTTCAGAAAATACTGTTATTGCCATTAAAGAAAAAGATAACACAAGCATTTAACCTTCAACTACGTTGCACCAGTTTCAGACCTCGATAAAATGAAAAAAACAAGCAAAGCACCAAAGTCGGTTTAGCCAAACAAAGGAACCTACAGCATCTACCAAAGATACTGATTTTTCCAGAAACTGATGAATAGCCCCACCACCCACCCTGCCTGCTCTCAAGGGAAAAAAAAA
>CAIGRQ010242910.1:0-10776 GCA_903798375.1 Fraxinus sp. D2006-0159 | reverse complement strand
TCATTGAAGTTTAAACTATTAAACGCCGTAAACTATAAAATTGCTAGCCATGGTCCAGTTTCTGATTTCGTACCTTATTTTCAACTACCGAGTCATCAGGAATTACTATTTTCATTCCTGGTCTTGCTTGTATAACAACCTTTCCCTGAAAACAGTACACCAACATAAGAGAAGAGTCTCAAATTAATTAAAAAAAAAGCGTCAGAATGTCTACTTTTTATGCTAGGACCCTGAGCTGAAAGTAAAATTGCTCTGGTTTCATGGTGAGCACATAAAATAGTCTTCCAATCTCTATATCATCCTTTCCTGTGGGAGGTAAGGCTGGATTGGCTGCCGAATTATTGGTCCGAGCTGGATTTGAACCATGTAAACATATTGCCAATGAATTTTACAGTCTGTCTCCATTAACAAATGGGTCTTATTGGTAATCCATGATTTACGTCCTTTCATAGTAGGGGAATTCGATTCCCTGCCTGCCTCCTTGAAAGAGAGATGTCGTAAACAGCTAGATGATGGGGGCTGACTTGGCCAACCGCCCTTATACTATGATCATGGTATATGAACAACTTAAGAGAATCACATCTTATTTGATGATACTTCAGATAAATATATAAGGCTATGGGTATTTCACTAGAGGGAAATGAATAATTAGAACTAGCATCATTAACTACTAATAGTAACCCCAAAAGGGATCGTTTACCCTCTATCTTTCTTTTTGTATTTTCGAAATCTAATTTATAGCTGAGCAGTGTTACAAAAATTCCTAGTAATCTGATGTAGTCATACTCATGGGTAAATTGGTCATTTTCAACCTAAATTAAACATAGCTCCCAACTCAGTCTCTTAGACTCGATTATATAAGCTCCACTAACCGAAGGTTTGAAGCTGTAAATGCATCACAGTTCATGCTTTCAAAAAAATAAGAGGAATCTCATGACAAGAGTTCTCTCTTTCTTTACACTATTGATTTGGACGTTGCAACTTGAGCATTTTCTAGGTTCTTTTTTTTTTTTTTGAAAAGGAGTTCTGTTTTTGTTTCAAATATTGCCACTATTTTCACTACTTTATCTTAAAAATTTCTAATACCAAAATCACGAACAAGGGTCATGGTGTAAATGCACCAAGAAAAAAGAAGAAGCACAATGAGATAAATGCACCAAGAAAAAAACCACAATGCCCCTATAGAGCTAAAGAAATCATGGAAAGGCATACAATACGTGCATCCACAAATGCATTCCATGATCCTGGCTATCTCAATATTTTTATGGATGTGGAAGAGCACGACGAGCATCTTAACGCTGCCAATCATGGCTTCATAGATGGCCATACTGCTCGGTCATGAAGTAGATGAACAGGATTGCCATAGTTTTAAACTAGCTAATTTATTCAGTATTTATCAAAGTTGGCCAAGAAAGAGAGAATTATCAGACATCAGTAAATATAAGATTTTAACATAATGACACATTAACTATGGAAATTCTACAGGAGGAGAAAATTTGCTACCTTGAGAGTTATACCATTTCCAAACCACACATCACC
Source organism: Fraxinus sp. D2006-0159 (assembly GCA_903798375.1). Lineage (NCBI taxonomy): Eukaryota > Viridiplantae > Streptophyta > Magnoliopsida > Lamiales > Oleaceae > Fraxinus > Fraxinus sp. D2006-0159. The sequence continues at coordinate 9,237 of CAIGRQ010242910.1, read as the reverse complement.
AGTCACCTTCAAGCTGACAAGTCCAACAACACTAGGAATGGACTTGAAGCGAATATGGAAATCATTGATCTGAGAAGGGGAAAAAAAGAAAAATTGTAAAACTCTAATGGAAAATGAAGCAGGGATATTAAACATCATCACAAAAGTAAGGCAACAAGTTCCAAAAGCTTTTTACATTTTCAAATTCTGGTCCTAATTCAATTATAGGATCGGCAAGATTTACTCTGGCTGTATTTCGAGTCAGAATGCCATCAGTAAAGGTGTATAAATCTGACTGCACAAGCACACAATGGTTACAAATATATGACAGGAAAAGCATATGCAAAATGATAATATTATAGATGGAACTATTATAACCTGTAGCAGAAGTAGATCGGATGTTCCTTCAACTGGAAGATATCTCGATTTAGGAACATTTATTGCAAATGACTGATCAACGAGCTGAATCACACATACAAGTGGAGACATTAATAAGGAAAAAGAATACTGTAACAGAGAGATCACTCGAGAATGGAATCACAAAATAAACACAAAAAACCAAGATACAAAGAAGCCACACTAAAGAAGACTGTCATCAACTACTTCTAAATCGCTCAACTATGTATCTATACATGCATTGCGCAGATAAAACCATGTTACCTTTGAAATGGTCAAAGACTCTTTTGCCGCACGTCTTTGCACAAGTGTTTCAATAAAGTTCATATTCATCCACCTATACAAGATTTAGAATGATGAGTAATGAACAAAATAGAATCTTTTTCCTAGAAAAAGAAAAGAACAAGGCACAAAATTTCGCAAGAGAAATAACTTACATTGTTTGAGTGAATTTCAAATTCTTCTTTGGCATTAGGTTCTAAGAGAATATCACAAATCACAATAAAAACAAATATCAGTTAAATAGTGCAGATTTGATGTATTGGAATACCAAGAAAATATTTACAGAAGCATTTTCCCCAAATATGGATATAATCAGCAACATAATTTCCATGTCAAAGCTTGCAGTACCAAGAGTAAAAATAAATACTACAAATTTCAAGTTACCGTATTGCCAAACAATGGAAATAACAAATACAGATATAATTTCATGATACAAATATGTCAATTCTTAACATTTTTGAGATAAGAAAAAATATTGAAGCTGAATAGTTGATATCTTTAAAGAAATCAAGTAATTTTATCACTTTAAAGTCATTTTAAATGCTGATTACTAATAGTTATTAGAAACATGAACTCTATTTTGAAAAGTAAATATAATTGTTTTTATACAGACATATCAATTCAGTACGCATTGTATCCCTGCTATATCCAAAATTTCTAGACAGCAATCTTATCCTTTTCTGAGCATATGCTTGAGTATCTGATGCAAAATCCAGGTATATAGACATTATAGAGGGGGATTTTAAGTAGGAGTTAAATATTTATAAGGAATCCTTAATAAGTACCTCATAAGCGTAAACATACTGAGCTTAAATGGCCTAACTTTAGCTATAAAGCATTAATTAAATATTACAAGGCACCATTCGGTAAGTTTTCTGTTACTATAAAACAGAAATAAATTGATATATTCCTACAATTGCCCTTTAACCAAATGTTGGGAAAATCTTTTCAGAGAAAAATCTTTTAAGTCGGTATTAGTGCTTATCCATAGATCTTATAACGGTAGGTTCAAGTTCCTAGACAAGTACTTCTGTAATAGTCTAAGCTTTAGGTCTCCATTTCAACATATTTTTATGTTTAACTAACTAAACAAATTTCTACTAATTTGAAAAAAGAATTCTCTTGCAGCCTCAGATTAATTAAAAAAATAAATTTTGCATGGAGATGAGATTTCTAAGAAGGCATAATAAATGTAAATCATAACCAACCTCAAACTCTTCTTTAATAGATGAAAGGTTACTTTCTTCTGATTCAGAGGATTTATGCATCACCTGAAAACTATGACAACTTAGAAACAGTTACCAATTTAAAGACCAAATAAAATGAAGCCTTTTGTGCTTACCTCCACGCAATACTCAATATTGTTTTGAATCAAATGGTTTAAGATTTCTACAATATGCATTAAGAAACTCAATTATCAGTAGTCCAGACTGATTCCTGGAAACCATGTCATATATGATCAATGAAAATTAAATATCATGAAATGAGAATAATTAGAAGCCCATAATGAGGATACTTGGATCAACAATATGAGCAACGTTGTCTGAATTCAACACCAGGATATACTCTTTGCCCTGTTGAAAAAAGAAAGCTCGTCACATATTACATGTTTATGCCATAAACAAGTAAGCATAAATGGTATTTCAAACTTTTGAGCAAATAATGTACAAAGACCCAGGACAGAAAATTTCTACCTGAGACAATAGTACATCTATTTTTCCATCATTCATCAGCGAGGAGAAAACCTCAGCAAGGCTTATAGAATCCCTTCACAAGAAAATGAGTAAAATAATTAGAAATGGGGGATGTTTGAAGATTGGGCAGTTGATGATTTCACCATAGGAAAGTCATAAAAGTTGAATTAATAGCGTGTACACACAAAATTTCCGCACAAAAGTACTAGAACTTTAAGAGAGAATGACATCAAGAATCTTTCAATTAATTTACAATAAGATTCCCAGGGTCCAAGACCTTAAAACACGTTACTTAGAAATTCAAACATGTTCACAATAACACAAGGGTTTTTCTTTTGAATAGGTTGGAAAATAACATACATTCCATCATGGTCATCCAATTTTCCAGCTGACACTGGAGGAAGATCACTGACGTTTCCTTGGTGGTGTTGGCTCTGGAAAAAAAAGTATCAGCTTCCCAAACATCAAATCATAAATAAAGTTCATTAACAAAAGCCAGTTTCAGATTTTGAATGCATCAAACACACATCCGCACAAGAGCATCAATATACAGAACCTGGTCAATAGAATGAATGTTCTTATCAGAGTGCCTTTCCAAGACCTAACATATAACAAGAAGCAAAAATCAGCTACCAATAAAATTAAGTTCCTATGACGAATACATACATACACGTGTATTGTGAGTATAAAGTTACCTTTAATACACCATCATGTGTATTGGGTGCATTCACCAAAAGCAGCGGAATGACGCATCCATACTTGGAATTGAGAGACTAAAAAACAGTAGACCAATTTTAAGTATATAATAAAAAGTATTGAACATTAGAGTACACAGAATATATACCAAAGAAAGGAGAGAAATATCACCTCAATTTGATTGAGAATCAAATCCAGACATGTCAATCCATCACAAACTTCCACAACAGACCTGCATAATACATTATATGGGAAGCTAATAAGGCAGCTGACAGAAAAGGGTCATACATATTACATGGAGCATGTAAAGTCACAATTAGACGTTTGGTATTCAAAGTTTCATACAACCTGTCTTTTGATACAAAAAGAAGCATGTCTAAGAGAACTCCGTAAAATTATTTGTACAAACTACTAATAATTTTTTTTTCAGTGCTTCAATGCTTTGATAAAATATACAAACCCCGATATTTAAAAAATACAATAAGGACACTCAATCACATACATGGGCAAAATAACATATTTTGGCATGGTCAAGTACAAACTACTAATAACATTTTTCAGTGCTTCAATGCTTTGATAAAATATACAAAACCCACTAGATATTTAAATAATACAATAAAGACACTCAATCACATAAATGGGGAAAATAACATATTTTGGTGTGGTCAAATATTAGTGATTTACGAAGCCAATATGTGGGCTCGTAAATTAGATTGCATATGAATAAAAAAACATGTTTCCAAAAGCATTATGTAAATATTTACAATTCTTTCCTGCACTTCAATCTATTGTTAGGTTTCCGGCATATTAATCTATTGTCAGGAGCTAGATATGTAGATAATTTTATTAGCACATGGATAAAGCACGTACATGGTGAGGTAAACGAACATAAGAGGAATAGAGATGTCTAGATGTTTCTGCACACACGTATGTATACGTGTAAATCAGCAATGCTAAAGGATGCATGATTACCCAAAAAAAAAAAGTTTCTATTGCACTATTATAACCACGAACCATGTACAAAATGCATACGAAATTACAAAAGTAATGGACGAATGAGTCTCTATATATGCACATATTGTGTCTAAAGTCGTGTTACAAATTGGAAACCCTGCTTCGAAAAAACAAATGTGCAGCACAATTATATTGTTGCATGGAAGATCAACTGCTGCATTTTTTTTTTTAATAGAAATTTCAATTGCTTCTGATTGCACTAGCCATTGAATACCCTGAAGCAAGAAAAATGAGACAGAACATGAGAGGAATATGAATGTTTCAGAAAGATGGGACTGAGAAACATTCATTACTTTCAGTCAGGAATAGTTTGATGAAAGAACAGGGTACGAGAAAATATATATAGTAGTAATGCATATGTTTGCTTGTAAACAATAGACTTCATTGAATAACTAAAGTTGCAACCAGAAAATTTGGGTAACTTATCTTCATTTGAAATGTCTGTCCAGCTAAAATGCAAGAAAATCCTAATCCATCTAACAGTATACAATATAATTTATCCTGGACAGCTTAATTTATATAAAGAATGTTTTGAATGAAATACAAAATAGCAAGCATAAACAAATGAAAGGTCCAGCACTTCACCTTTCACATCCAAAAGGAGCCGTGAACAAATAAATTAACTTTTTCCCTAGCTACTGGAACGAATAAAGATTATCTTGCTGTAGATTTTTTTATTTTCCTCAGAAAGTTCAAATTATTATTTTTCTCGGCAAGTCCATTTTAATCTAAACAGTTATCTGATTGTAGTTTGTTAATTTAATTTTTCATTTTTTGGCTGATAAAGTTAGTATCCAAAATACAAACAAAAATCTTGTTCTAAGACTAATTTAGCTTGAATATTGCAGTAGTACTGGAGAAATTAATTGATATTTACCTAACTTCATTAAGACTTGCGGCAGTTTCTAAAGACGGTTGAATACTGAACTTCATTAAGGCTTGCTGCAGTTTCTAAACAGGGTTGAATCTATATTATGCATGAGTAGAGGTTTTTAACTCCAAAATGAATGTGCACTCTGCTTTAATGAAGCATACAACTGACAGTGCAGTGTGCATTATGTGCTTAAAACCCAAGAGGCTTGGCACAGGCGACTAACTTTTACTTCAGTGTTTGGTCAATTAACTATAAGCCAATTGTGATTTAGATGCCAACCAGGTAGCACTATCAACAAAGGGATTCTGAAGCCTTCCTCTTATTAGCATAGAGTAAGTGTTCTGAGAAATAGTTTATTCAGGAACACAGAAAAGAGGAAATTGATTAAAGAAAAAATTTGGACATTGCTTCAGTATAGATGAATTTATATTTCACAAACGGCAAAACTAAACTTCATTTTCAAAATTATACTGTATACCTAATTAAACCAAGAGCACAAGTATCAGACAGTAGATTTACTCTCTTCTCAAGTCATATGGTCCAAATCTAGTTGTATTAAGTGTCCAGTATTGTCAAAGACTCAAAAATGAAGCCAGTCCTTTACAAGCATATAATATATCAATTTCAAGAAATATTACAGCAATAAATCAAGTGGCTGAACCACCATGCCAGTTCAACTAGCTTTGGCCTATGAGCTATAAACCGTTCTAGGTACATATTAATATAAATTTGAGTCTCAAATATACTTACTTGGGGCCATGAAAGCCCATCTTTGTCCCCAGGCTGCCATTGAACTTCAATACAACAAGTTTGTCCAAAAGCTGCTTAGTTTCCAAGATATCTGAAGAAATGGAAGAACTCATAATGACAAGTATATCAAAAAGGAACTGAAAACGGGTAAAGGTAAAAACAGCATACGTCATGGTTATTCTTTTATTTAGTAAGAGTATTAAGTTAAGTTTGTGTTGAATGAGACCTCAAAATGTATGAATATTAAGAACCTGTACCTCTAAAAGTTTACAAAAAGAAATGACTTATTCAAGATATTACTAATTTCTTAAAGATTAACTAGTAAGATTCAGAAAAAAACAACTTCATTAAAGCTTAAACGAACAATGTAACATTGAGCACTGAAGGACTAACGACAGAGGTGGAAGGACAAACATTACTTTCATCCAACTATTACCTTCAGGAGCAGGTTGCAATTTCTCGTAAGGAAGAACTGAGATTTTGTCTTTTGTAGCAGTCTTGTCAATTTGTTGAATTTCATCTCTTCCAAATGCAATTTCCATCAGAACAAAAATGTAAGTAAGATTCATTACAAGTAAATGAAAACATTAAATTGGTGGTAAGATTAACTAAAAAAAGTGGTTTCATATCAAATATCAAACTAACTTATTCTTGATAAATAGAAAAAGAATCACTTGCAATTAAAAAAGACAAAATATGGTGAGGTGAATGGACAACTATAATCAACAGTAACTAAAGAATACAAACAATCACTGCAATCATACTAACACAACTTAGTACCACATTCTCCACAAAAATCATGAAAGAGAACAGATTGTAATCCTCAGTTACGTAAATGTAAATGCAATGTGACGAGCTCATCGACAAAATCAGAGTATTGATGAAATAGTCGAAAACAAACCAGTATACCAGATTGCTATCAAAAGAATATTCATATTCTGAAGCCATAATTACTCTATAATTTTTGTAGAAAAAACAATGCAGTAGTATTATAATAAAAGCTTAACTACTATTGTCCAGTCATGAATGGATTAAAACGAAAAAACAGGTGTTTACAAACTCACATGAGTCACAATAATCTAAAACCCAATGAACTGATAATTAATACTGTTGAACCAGTACGAAATCAGTAGGCCTAACCTACCAACCTCAACAATTTCTACAGTATATAACTCGAAAATTTAGCATCCAGCAAAACAAATAAAACTACTATTAAGGTGATAATTCTCATACCGTGTTCTGTATTTATCCTCCTTCTCCGCCAATGCAGCCTGAGACCTCTTCTGCTCGTACAAAATAGTTTTGGTGATCAAATTACAGAACAAGTACACAAACTGCACAGAATCATTAGCCGGCACAGGGTATGTAATCTTCTCATAAGTATCGGACGGCATACTCGAATCCACCAGCCCAACAATGGGAATCTGCAGCCTAGACGCCTCCTGAATCACTGAGCTTTTTCTCTCCGTGTCAAAAATCACAATACAATCCGGCGCCTGAATTGCACCAAGGTTCAACTTCTTATTTCTGCCACGAAACTTTTTTGGGCTCGAACTGTTTGTTAAAAAGCCTCCAAGACGCCACGTGGTGTCGTTCTTGATCCCAACGGTCTGGGTCATCTGGGCAACGATTTCATCGAAGAGAGAGTTGGTATTGACGAAGAGGAACCGCGCATTGTCACGGGCCAAGTGGCCGATGAAATTGCAGGCATTTCGGAGGCAAATGAGGGTCTTGTCGGAGTCTATAATGGACATGCCATTGCGGGTGCCTTCAGAGAAGATCTTGAAGTGGTGGGCCGTCACACGACGGCCGAGATGGGCGTTTGTGCTCAGCAGTTTTTGGATTACTGCTGAATGGATTGTCATTTTGGGAATTGAAATGAGGATTTTTTAGGGTTTATGATTCTGATAATATTGGGGGTATGAGAGGGAGGAGGGAGGCGGAGGGTTTAAGCAGCGGCGATGTCACGGGGAAACGATATACCGGAGAAAGTCATTACAAGGTACAGGTGATGCTGCATGAGGTACAATAAGCAGATTAGCCGAAAAAGTCCCCGAGCCCTTACAAGTAATACACGTAGATCCCCAAACTTCAAACCGGATTATTTACATCCTAACATTTTCATTTTGTTAACACACGAACATAACAAGCCCAAACTATATTAGTGGCATGATTGGGAAAGTTAAGGGCGTTCTCTTTGAGTTCAGTTTTGTGTTTTGAGTTTTGAATTCATTTTGAATTTTGTGTTTTGAGTGTCCATTTTGAAATTGTTGAAAATATTTTTTTTTTGACATTTTGAAAAATTGTTTTGAAAACACCCAAAACACGTTTCGAAATTTTGATTTGATTATAACTGAAAACACTAAAAACGACAAAGTTGTCATTTTGAGTTTTCTTTATAAATTTTAACCTGTTTTCAAAAACGAGTTTTCGAAAATGGGAAACAGATCGCATTTTCACTGTTTTGAAAAATCGAAAACAAAAAACGACTTGAAAACAGTAAAGAGAACATGCCCTAAAAATTTGTAATTGTTTATAAATTGGAGATCCTATAAAATGTGTAAAAACTAATAATTGAATAGTAAGTTATGAATCTTATCCGTGAATAAAAAAACTAGCTTAAATTAAAATTTAGGAAATACTAGGGGTGGACTCTCCGACATTTGATTGGTATGGTATAAGTTCTCAACTTTCAAAGTTAGTTTCGGATCTCCAACCTATTTAAATTTAAATTTTTTTTTTACTCAAACTCATTTTAAATAACTCGTGAAATAAACTTGCATGTGGACACAATAACTTTTCAATACTTTTTAATCATATTTTCCAATTAAATAAATATTTTTCACAAAATTTATATAAAAAACCTCTTAATCTATAAATTTAAGTACCACTTGATTGAAGCAGTCAATTTGTTGAATCTCACGTGAATTTTAATTGACCTAAAATTATCAAACTACTTAAAAATTCGCTCCAATTCAAATGAGATTCATGTGCAATTTTAACGTACGTAGAGACTTAAATTCACAAATTTAAATTTAAATCACGAACTATAATTTATCCTAGAACCATTAAGGCATCTCCAATGAATTGTATTAATTTCTATGTAAGTGATAACCCAGTTGAAATACTAATAATATACTCGACATTGATATCTAAAGAATTGATACCTAATTGGTTTATCTACAATCCAATAATAATGTTTAAATATTTAAATTTGCATAGAAAATATAGATCTATGCAGCAAATGACACTTTTGTTGAGTCACCATACATAACTGGAGATGTGAATTTAAACGAAGTTTTAGCCCATGTCTACTTTTTATTTTTGTCACTTCAGTTTGATAGTCTTTATGATATATCTTGCATTAGATAGGAATTTTTGTGGACATTGTTCATTTTTCAAGAGAATTGAGTAGTATATGAGTTAGGAGGAGGAGATGTTCATATATATATATTTTTTCTTAGATATTTGACTTGGGGGGAGTCGCAGATATTTTTGACTAGTTCTTGGTTTGAATTTTAATATTGATATTTGATAATAGTGTAATTATCA
>CAIGRQ010242907.1:0-13356 GCA_903798375.1 Fraxinus sp. D2006-0159 | reverse complement strand
ATTGTTGCATTATCTTCAACTGAGGTTGGATATATTGCTGCAACCGATGCTATAAAAGAGGGTATATGGCTTAAAGGACTGTTAAATGAATTTGGCTTTGAGTAAGAATCCAGTTTTATTTTCTGATAGTCAGTCTGCCATTTATTTGAGTAAGAATCCTGTTTTGTTCAATAGATCTAAACATTTGATGTAAAATTTTCATTAGAGATTAACTCTCACAAAGTATTGTGAAACTTGAGAAAATTTCTACTCGTTATATTCCTATTGATGTTGGAACTAAAGTGATACCTTTAAATAAATTTTTGGACTGTTTAAGTCTGCTGAACATTGACACTTGTTGATTTGTATATTAGGGAATAAGAAAATGATGCCATAATGGAGAAATCGCTATAGATGAACTTGGATCATTGTACCAAGGTGGAGAAAGTGGAGTAAGTGGAGAAATGATGATTGGGCCTTGGCTGAAAAATGGGCTAAATCTGTTTAATTAATATGTTGGGATGTTGGGCTGGACTCTTTTGTGTATTCTTGGAGGCCTATGTTCTGTTTAATCAAAACGCGTTTTGACTAGTTTATGACTTCATGCATTTTTCTTAACTCTAGACGGTTGAGATGTCGCCAAGTGTCGTTCCAACAACCATTGGATGAAGACCTTCTAGAGACTTCTCTAATATACTAGGGTTTGAGATCTTTTGGACGATTCATTCTCTCGAACTCTCTGTCTCTCACGTCGTCTATCTGTTTCTCTAGTTTCTGTACTCTAGTTTTTGAATCCTCTTTTAGACCGATGATTGTATAAGTCTAGTATATTTCTTGAGTGATTTGTAAAGGGCTTGTACTAGATCCTTGTGTGGATTTCTGGTTCGATTGTGAGGTTTTCGTGTTCTATGTTGTAATCTTGGGTGATGCTTCTGAGTGCTTTGGTGTAACCTTGAACAAAGTTGTTGATTCGTGATTATATAGTGATTTCTTCCGATTGGCAGAAGCTCAAAAGCGGAATAGGAACTTTGTTCTGAACCTCTTGCCTTAGGGCGAAAATCTTGTGTTCCTTTTACTTTTTCTTGTCATTTTTGCATATTTACTTTACTATTATGGGATAAAAGTGACTGATTGGTTAAACTCAAACATTACACTAAGCAATATGAATAGAATTACATAAGAACACAAGATTTACGTATAAATCCAAATTCGGAAAAAACCATGAACAGAGGTGAATAATTCACTCTAATCAATAATAAAGAGTTACAAGTATGTTATACGAATTTGAATCCCACAAAACTCTTAACCGGATTTCTCTATCATGTGAGTCTTTCTACAGATACTCCTAGATCAATCTCTTAGTCGATTAAATAAATATGTGCAATACACTACATATTTTTAATACAAGAATCCCTAACATTCTAGGAGAATCAATACAAACAAGAGTCTAATATAAGATGAAGTCATATTATAATAAGTAAAATCAATAATGGAATACTTGGGAAGAAATAGAAGTCAAAAGCTGCCCAAAAGGGATTTTGAATCATAATCCATCTTAGACTCTTTCAAGACATCTTCAAGTCTACAACTAATTCCCAATAGTCCTCCAACAATATTTTCAATTAAATACTCGATAAGAAATTAGGTCACACCGAAATTCTAACAGTAAATATAAATGAACTCATGAACATGGTTTTTTCAACATTTGCATTTAACTTGTCAATGCCATCACACTTGGAAGACTTGAGGCTGGGATGTCTGGCTGGAAGAAAGAAGCGTAGAACATTTATTTTTATTAATCTTCATATCATTAACGACTGACGGCTTCTCCTTTTCCATGTTCATGCTCTTCTTATTTAAAGATTTAAATTCAGTGACAATGCTCCACTTGCATAGCTTCTTGAGGATTTCGATTTTAGCATTTCTCGTCAGCATGTTATGAAGTTCATACCTTCTGATCCTTACGTTGTTTCTCCTCTGTCGACCAGTGGAAGGCATCTTATCAAATTCCAACAATGCATCATCCAAATCACTCTGCACGACTCCAGATCGTATCTTCACCTGCTACAACGACAATCTAGTGTTGCCGTCCAAAAGCGAAATTTCATACTTCATGGTTGCCATCAAGAACAAGAACCTCGAACAAATCAAAAAATCAAAGCTTTTATACCACTTGTTGGGGGGGGGCGAAACGAGGATATATGGTACAATATGAAGTATCGATCATAACAACAAGAACATAAAGACAATAATTTAATTTGGCAAAGGGATTGGAGATTTTATTCAATTATAATGGATAATGAATTACAACAATTGTATTTCTTACAATTATTCTAACTTCTATAATACAATAGCCTGTAAAGAAGACACGACTATATATAGAGGACTTATCAAAACCCCAACAATAAGACGGCAATAATATCAAAAACGCGTGAAATAAAGGAAACAATATTTTTCCCAAAAAAAAACAACCGAATTTGGGTCACAAACCCAACACTCTTATGTGATACATTCGTGTTCTATATGGATATGTGTGTGCACGATTTGCGTGTATTGGAGTTCATTTTTGTTGTCTGCAAATGGAGTGCTCAAGTTCATTGTAAAAAGTAGCAGTGTTCTATTTGAAAAATATCCTTGTAGTAAAATATTTCATATGTTCTATTTTATTTCAATATGAACTATTTAGCCAATTCAAATATTATCATGATTCTTTTTTTCTAACATAAAATTCTCGTATCACATACAAGTCGATTCATAGAAATGAAATATACATCTTATAGACCCACAAGACAAATTTTACAATGAAATCCCACAAAACCAAACTTTCAGGCCAAAACTAGTACTAGAAGGCGTTACAAGTTACATTGCATTAGTTTAACCAAATCCAGTGACATCCAAGTCAACAAGGGAGATTGAAATTGAATAAGCTGCTTTAATAAGTCTAGACTTTTATTACAAATCCTGATTTGAGCAAAAATTTTATTATGCTAGAAGTTCAGCTCGCGACATATATCATGTAGTAGTAGTTGTGCGTCTAAACACATTGACAGTTTCTCTTTTACTTCAATTGATGCGTTTGTGCTCGAATGTACCTTAACAATCTACTTATTACTCAGCCATGTTTGGGCTCCATTAAAATTTTAATTCATTTTTTTATCTTTTTATCAATTACACATTCTCTAAAAAAATAATTTTACACGTAAACTCAAAAATTTTCTTTCTTTTTTAACCATATATTTTTCAAAAAAAATTATTATTCGAAAATAAATTTCACTAAATCTCATTAAAATGGAGCCAAACAATTTGTCAATATTTTTACACGCAAAACCCTTGTTGTTTTGAACTCAAATCAAATGTTAAACTATTGGATAATACACATCAGACTTTGAGCAACGTCACATTTTCATTGTACTTCAACTTGCACTCCACCACTTGCTGAACTTTACACCGTTGCACTCCATCACTAACACCGGCACACGTGGAGGACGGAATTGACATGTGGCTATTAAATGTCGTGTCATGTAGTGTAATTCTTAGCAACACACGCCTCTTCTCACCAAACACGCCTATGAAAAATAAAATTGAAACCGTAGATTCATCCTATTCATCCCTTCAGTCTCCGAGCACTCAGCTCTAACCCCAAATCTATCTCTTGAAATCTAGCCCCCAAATCCGAAATTGTAGACAACCCTAACCCCTAAATTGAAAGTCCGTCAATTTCGAAGGCCAAACCGTGACCACGAAGCTTGGATTTACTGGATCATTGTTATCTCAAGGTGAAAATGAGACATCTTTACATATATTACTTAAGTTCTTGGTTTGTGGAGATCTAAACTCGAAGTCTGCTCGAGTGAAAAAAGGTTCACTAAATTATTTGGCGTAAAAAGTTTTGCATATGATTCTCTTTACTATTTTGCAAATAAAATAAAATAAAATAAAATTCAATATATATATAATTCACTTTGAGATACATTGTGAAGTGCTTTGTACTATTGTATATATCATGGTTATAAAAATCGGCCTGGTTGGGCCTGAAAATTGACGGCCCGGACCCTTGATTGGGCCGAGCAGATTAAATTGGTAGAAATGCACTTGACTCGGTCAAAATCGGACTTTGACCGAGTTAACCGGTGGTTTACCCGACCCGGTTGATCGGTTTCATTGGGTTTTGAAATTCTTTTACAAAATTTTTTATTCCAAGGGAATTGAACTTTGGACCTCTAAAAAAAATAAAGGGTTCCTAACCACTTGAACACAAAGTATTTTAGTATTATTTATGTGCAATAACTTATATCTAACTAATGAATGATTTATAACTTTTATAAAAATATTGTTTTAAAAAATTTTGGTCCAACATTTTACTTTATTTTATATACCTAAATAATTAGTGAAAAATAAATTAGAAATTTTAATTTTCCCCCTAAAAAAAAAGGGAGATGCTACATGTACCCACCCGGAACCCCTCCAATAGGGGGGAGACACATGGCTTTTAAGTAAACCATGTAGTCATCCCCCAAGTANGTCGAGTCTGACAACTATGGTATATATGGCCTGAAAAAGATGGTTTTCTATACTGTTTGTGAAATTAAAATTTGTTGTAGCTCTTGGTTTGTGGAGACATATTGTGAGGTGCTCATCACAGTCCAATTGGTACCATTTCCCATTTGAATATCCTCAGCTAGATATCTCATAAACCATCTACAGGCAATTGTATTCTCTTTCTAGACAATGGCATGAGCAACCGGATAGATGTAGATTCATATCTAGGCCGACTGCAATGAGCATTATACCCTCCCCCCTAAACACTACAAAGGTGGCACACATCTACTCTAATGATCTTTCTACACCCATGTCAAAATCCTAATATGCAAGCACTAAAAGAGATATAGATACCTAAAACACATGACCATCAAGTGCTATCAGCACTATGGATCCTGGATTGGACCCCAAGAACTCTGTCGCGTACGGCCTCAGTGCGACAAATTAATTTTCGATTGTCTCGTTTATCATCTATTTATCTTCAGTTCCTCCTTCACATTCATTTGCATACTTTTCGTTTTCGACTCCGGATCTACGTTAAACTGCTCAATGTACCGATGGACTATGAAAACATTGTTGCAATGACGATTATACTAATCCCGACTACATGTGTGGTGAGGTATATATGACTTCACTTGCACCGTATCTAAATTATTCATATTGGAAGACCATATCCTCCATTTGCACTCTGCTTTACATGTGCCTTGAACTTGTCATTCGGGTTACACTTCACATTATATGCATTTACGGCGCCGTAAGTCTAATCGCCTTCCTAAATTTTTTAATAGAACTGAACAACTACCCAACCTGAAAATGTGGATCCCGCATATCACTTTCTACAATAACCTTTGTAAACCGATACCCAACCTCGTCGTCAGATGACATACCGAACAATAGTTCTTCAGATGATGAACATTCTAAATCATCGGCCTCGTGATCTTCGTTGTGTACCACTACCGCATAATCATCTTCCTCTCGTTTAGTTGCACCTCATGACAACCTAATTCAATTCCCTCCATCACATTCTTCTAGAATTCAATTCTAGAAATCATTGAAATCTGAGTCATCCTCCACATCTGTTACAAAAACATGAAATTAATGATTGTGGGTGATTTTGACCAACAACCCAAAAAAAAACATGTCAAAATAACTAAAATAAAGTAATTGAAAGATGACCACTTAGTTTAATTCTCCTAGTTGGGGTGTCTGTTCAAAATAAAGCAAATTTGATCTTTTTTTTTTTTAACCTTCTTTTTAGCTATTAATTTTCATAGTTACTTTGTTGCACAAGGGGGTATTGATATATTTCTCTAGCGTTGGAATTAAAAACTTGAACTACCAAAACTGTTTCTTGAAAATTCTGGGCTGCGTAAAATTCTGGGCTGCGTGAGACTGATTATTTAATACTAGGTGTGAAATTTTCTCTGTTGAGAGCATCCACATAGTACTTCACGCTCTTAAACTAGCGACATTCTCTACAATAAAGCTTAACTAATTGTATTCTCCTAAAAGCCGACATTTTCCACACAAATCCAACCAAGACAATGGGTTTTCGACAATAAAGAACAAAAATCGAAGCGCAAACATGAAAAAATGATTCTCATTTACCTTCATGTGGTCTCGTCATGTGCAAATCCTCGATAATCGAACACTATGCCCCTTGGGTGGTAGCGTTGGTGAGGTACCTTCGTGGGTCGAGTACAAGATTTTGTCGGGTTAGAGTTCTTCAGTTTTTGGGGAGATTTTGCTTTCAGAACTATAGTGAATTGAAATCGTGTTTCATCTGATTATCCATACCTTAGTGGTTCCAACGTGGCAGCCAATTTGTGTTTTTAGCATGATATGTCAACATTTAACAGCCACATGTCAATTCCATCCTCCGAGTATGCAGGTGGTAGTGATGGGAGTAACTTGATGAGCAATGGAGTGCGGCGGTATAAAGTTCAATGAGTAAAGTGACGCAAGTGGAAGTAGAGTGGGGAAAATGTGACGCTACCCAAAGTTCGATGTGTATTAAAATAATTAACTCTTACTTTTTGGATTGTATTTAAGTTCTATGTCATAATGAGTTACTACATTTGACTGAATCATATGAACAATTGTCTACATATTCACAATTCAGAAATACACTATAACACGTATATATAAATATATATTTATATATATCTACATGATATAATTTCTTCATTATTTAAATCAAGGATTATACTTCAACACTGTGCATCACTTTCTTAATTTATTGCTTTTAGTGAAGTAAAGTTTATTAAATTACGATTTTTAATTATGAAATTGATTTGAAGGGAAGAAAATGGAATTAGAAGGGTCCAATTTATAGATTTCAATGTGTCGACCACATCTTTTTGCAAAAATTACTTTTAACCAGTCTATCGCACCATTTCATAATTGATGGCCTAGATCGCACAGGACTCATTATTATGCACCTTCTGCACTTGAAGAGTCGCACCATTCGACGCACCTATTGGAGACTTTTTCCATTCACACATTGAAATCATCAACTAACAGGTAAATTCAACATATGCTTCCAACCCAAATAATTGAAATACAAAAGCTTTCGCATTGAATGACAGGCAATATATTTAAACGCATATTTTCATTATCGGAGAAAAATGGTACAAAACTAAGGAGGCTAGTCTATTTGTCTTCCCTTGATCATAGGATACACGAGTTGATCCGACCTGGCAGCATAAGGGGACGCTAGTATTCTGTGAAACAGAATCAGAGAAATTTAGGATCGCTAAATTCGAAAGCTTTATCTCTGATCATGAGTCAAGAGGCCAACATATACTGCATAACTGCATTGTTCTTCAATGCACTAATGCTTATATTGTTTACCACTCATATGCACAAAACTGTCCTTTCCCACATCTGATATCCTTTTATTTTCGGAAAAATTGGGCTGTGGAAGCATCAAAGACAGGTCAAAGAATCTCAGATATATTATTGCATGCTGCTCTTTTGGTGCAATATTCTCGTTGGTCCCATTTATCCCACCATAAACATCAAATTTTAAGAAAAATAGAACATTATTTTCAAATGCATCACCCTTCTCATCAGTAAATTCTGTTTGGAGGCCACTATAGATGAAAGGCTTCCTGACTTTAATATTTGGGTATGCAAAACCATGGACTTCAACCCCCCATATAGTTATCCAACTATGCTCTGCCCCACTGTTTTATTAACACGGTTTTCTTTCATCAAAATTCTCGCCTCCTCAACACCACTCCAATTACCCCTCTCAGCATAAATATTGGACAACAATACATAATGGCCTGAATTCTGTGGTTCAAGATTGATAAGCTCCTTAACTGCATGCTCTACAAGCTCCATGTCGCCGTAAGTGCGACAAGCACTAAGCAGTGCACCCCAAATAGCAGCATTTGGTTTCATAGGCATGATCTGTATCAAATCATAAGCCTCCTTCACACAACCACAACGGCTAAGAAGATCGACCATGCATCCATAGTGCTCCAGTTTGGGTTTTATATGATAATTTTCTACCATTGAAGCAAAGAAATCTCGGCCTCTTTCCACCAAACCTGCATGGACACAGCATGCTAAAACAGCCACGAAAGTTGCATCATTAGGGCTTGTACCTTCATGATTCATCATCTCCTCGAACATTTCTACCCCAAGTTCACCTTTTCCATTGAAAGCCAATCCCGAGATCATTGCATTCCAAGAAACCACATTTTTCCTAGGCATATCCTTGAAAACCTCAAAAGCTTTCTCCAATTCCGCACACTTGCAGTAAAGATCAACCAGTGCATTGCCCACAGAAACGAAATCATTATAGAGGCCACTAGACTCAACATAAGAATGAACCCACCTCCCAACGTTAATTTCACCCAAATGAGCACACACAGGCAACGTCGTCACAACTGTGGACTCATCAGGCTCAAACCCCTCATACAACATTTCACGAAAAAGCTCCAAAGCTTCGATATCCCTCCCACTCTGCGCCAGACATGAAATCATCGTATTCCAAGAAACAATACTCCTCTCACTCATTTGCCTAAACAAACGCAACCCCATGTCCACATTCCCACTTTTGTAATACCCACGAATCATCAAATTCCAAACAATCACATCCCTATGCGACATTTTATCGAACACCATTTTGGCCTCCTCTATTCTCTCACAGTTCACATACAACTCCACAATCCCAATCCTAATCGATCCAAATCTCGCAAATCCAAGCACCAGAACTTCTTTATGTACCCCACGACCCAATTTTAAATCTCCGATATTGGCGCACGCCTTAAGCAAAGGTGCAAAGGTGAATTCATCTGGCCAAATCCCACGCTTTTTCATGACGGAAAAAATTGAAAACGAATTTTCGGAGGGCCCACAAAGGGAATAGCCCTTTATCATGGAGTTAAAGAGGAAGATGTTAGGGTTGGCAGACTCCAAGAATATACGTTGGGCATAAGGCATTTTGTTGAGGGAGCTACATATGGAGATGAAGTGGGAGAGGAGCTGGTTGGAGTGGTGGAGCTGTTGGCGAAGAAGATGGCCATGGATTTCAGTAAGGTGGGTGCGGGTTTCGCGGCCGTGGAGGAGGCGGAGGAGCCTCCGTTCTACCTCTCGGCTCCCTCTGCTCATGTGTACGAGCGGTGCACTCGGCGGGAAAATCGAGATTAATGGAGACACCTAGCCTTCGTTTCAACCCATTTTTACTGCAACTCATCTTTTCAACAACCATGTTATTTATCCCCAATGTGTTTACAATATCAATTTAGGTGGCGTAAATGTGGAATTAAATGATGGATCTTACTACGTGTATAAAATGGTGTCCGAAATGGTCAAGTGACTGCCAAGAATAATCCTTAAAGGACAGGTTAAATTTCACTTTTCATTTAACCTATCATTTAGAGTCACCTAAATTGAGGTGAATAGCATTTTTGTTTTTCAAAACTTAGCCCGTGTTTCATGGCCATTATAAAGATAAATCCATATTTGGTATACATTCAATTTAATAAAATTATATTTTTTATCATATCAATAATTTTCATTACCTTTTAACCACATATTTTTTATCATATCACTATTTAAAATACATTATTTCTTCAATAATATCCATCAAACACAATTAGGGGAAGATCATATTTTGAATAGTTATTTTTTTTTAAGAATGTATGATTAAAAAGTAGGAAAAAAATTTGAATTTACGTATATAATATTTTATTGTGTGAATATATATGGTTAAAAATATGTATAAAAATTAGAGAGTTTTGAAATAAAGAGGGTCAAACGGTTGCTTATTTTCAATCACACGTTCTAGCAAAAAGTAATTTTACAAATAAATTCAAAAAAATTCTATTTTTTAACCAACATTTTCCAAAAAATCATTATTTTAAAACACATTTCCTAAAAAATGAGGTGGTCTATTATGGATCACAAATGTATTAAAATTTTAAAGTTTTATGTGAGCTAGATTAAACGCTCGTTTGGCTCCATTATTAACGAGAGAAATAGTAAATATTTGGAGATTATGTGGTTAAAAAAGGGGGAGAATTTTAGATTTACGTGTAATTTTATTTTATTAAAAAATGTGTAGTTAATAAAAAGAGAAAGAAAAATGAATTACAATTTAATGGATACCAAACAGGCGTGATCTTCATTTTCTAAAAACTCATTTTTAATCATACATTTTTTCAATAAAATAATTTTATACGTACAATTAAAAAGTTTCCTTAATTTTAACGGCGCATTTTCCAAACAATAATTATTAAAAAATTATTATTATTATTTTGTAACCAAAATGGGGCTCAAACACCACTCTAAGAAGGAAGGGTTAGAGTCTATGCAAATCGATGTTAAATAAATAAATATTGCTTTTAAAGAAACAATAACAAAATACAATGTGCTCTCGGAGTAGTACATATTTCGAAGAATGTATCATTTTGAAATAGTGTTTATCCATGAATGAAAATATATAACTAATGTCGTGTCAACATTGATTAGTTTAAACACTTTATTGATTAATAAATGATTATACAATATTTAATCATATTATTCAAAATTAATTGTTTTTTATTTTATTTGTAAAATTACTCAAATGGCAAACATCACAAAATTCGAGATGAATTATTAAGATATCTGTTTAGTTGATAGTGCAAATTAACATGCATACTATTTTTCAAGACAAATTTTTTTTTTACTAAATATTAGCAGAAAATAATATTAATAATGATATCAAGTGGATCAATTATCATTGAAAGTTTCAAAAGAACTTGTATAATTTTATCAAATATTAACGATGTACTTTATTCTAGTAAATTTAAAAGAAATTTACTTAATTTTAAGATATTCACCTCAATGAATATCATATTGAGACGATACAAGAAAATAATATAGAATCTTTGTATTTCTTTTTATATATTGCCTGAAGTAGATAAAAGAAAAGTTACTAACACTCCATTTGGCATGTACTACACAATCATTCAAATGATTAAATAAACATTATCACGAACTTGAAGTCCATTGATCATATAGTGACTCTATATACTATGGAAGAATTGTATTATTATTTCAGAATCAACAGTGCAAAAAATTGCAGATATAATATTGATATCTTTGCATGTTGTGGTCCGATCGTCATGAAATTTGGACAGGACATTCATTAATTATTTTGCTTCAAATTAACGATTTCTATCAAAATCCAATGGTTCATTAGTGAGAAATAGCTACGTGAATAGTATCAAATTTTTAAGTGCTATAAGTTATTTTAAAAACTTTATCTTTGAAGAATATGATATTTATCTACTATTTAGGGCTTTTTAATGCTTTCAAATTCAAGTGAGTATATTCTTTAAAAGTATTTCTACTTCTATTATATATTATATCAGTTGAATATTGTGATTTAACTTGTGATCCTGAAGAAACACAACTAGATATTATATTTGTACTAAATGAATATGGTGTTGATGTTCCAAAAGAAACAAAACCCACCTTATATAAAAGTTCCAAAAAGAATATTATATGTTTCTAAAGAGCATGCCATTATAATTTCAATATTCCAAATATTATTGATATATTGCTCCAGAAGAAGAAAAAACAATACATATTATTAATATTCGTGAAGGATACCGTATTGTATTTCTTATGAAGCACAAATTTATACATGTTAATATTTTAGAAGAATATTGTAATTAATTTATGTGTATCAATATTCCTGAAGAATATTGTTCTATTGCTTGTGAATAGACATAACTAAGTATATATCAATATTTCAGAAGAATATTATTTTAATATTATAGAAGAGTTAAAACTGCATTATGTAGGGCAATAAAATTTATGTTCTATGTTTCTAAAATGTGTGGTACAATTGAAACAAACACTACATTGAACTAAAAGTTCAATTCGATTTTATGGCTAGTTGGACCATCATTAGATCAATAATGATAGGAAATTAAAAATTCAAATGAATATTCAACAAAGAATGAAAATATTCTTCAATCCAATGAGTTCCTATATATTATTTGTTATCTTTATTGACAATTGATAATTAAACATAACTAGCTAAACTAAGGAACGAATTCGCTATATTTCTAAAAATTATTTAGGACGATAAATGAGACTTCATCATCCTCCACGTTGATCATCTAAATATTATTTGTATTTAATAGATTTAATACATATACTACATGATTACATGGTATTCGCAACTTGAAATTTTCCAAATTACTGCTCAAATTTTAAATTGTGATCATAATTTTCAAATTATATAAAATCAAGATTGTGTGTCTTGTTAATACTAGTGATTGTAAATCTTAAATTCTAATAAGTATTAGTTGAGAAGTCGATAAATGTTTTAACACTATTACTTGTTGGACCCCTCCTCTTAATTTAATTGAAAACAAAATACTTCTCATTTTTGTTTAGGGAATGTTATTATGCATCATGCCAGTATTATAATTCTCCCTGTTATAATTGGTTTATGGTCAGAGCCTAATTTTTCCATCTAATTATTTTGATAATGCATTAGATTTAAAATTGATCAACCACAATCTACTGAGATAGAAAGTAAAGAATGCTAAAAATAAATGAGTAGTTTAGTCCGGTCGGTGATATTTTATAAAGAGGTCAGCTGATTGTCAATTTGACTGGACAATTTTTTCAAAATTATGGAAAATTAAAAAGCTGGAAACAATGTACAGATGCATCATTATATAAATCCTCTCAAAAGATAATTCGATTCAGAAGCTCGAAAGATAATTCATTTAGCTTCAGTTATTGATCAAAGAGATCAACAATATCACACACACCAACTTCAAATACTCCAACTCGAATTAAAATCTTGGAAGACAATTAATTAATATTATATTTGATAAATTTATGATACGTTTGAAACGTGATCATATTCCATTTTAATGTAAAGATCTCCAAATAAAAATGGAGTAATTGTAAAGATGGTCACATTAAGAAGACATATACTCTTAATGAGTATTTAGACATAACGAATTATAAAACCTCAGAAAAGGTTCGGGTAAATGATGCGTTGAAAATTGAGATATCTTTATAAGTTATGTTATTATACAAGAAATAGAATCGAAAAAGAAAAAGTTATCGACAACATTTTTACACATGATCTACTACATCATATTATGAACAGTGAGGAATTGAAATAAATTTTTTGAAGCATATCGATTGAATAAATAATAGGCCAAATAAATGATGAAATCCTAGAGAAATTAAATTACTAGAGAAATCTGAAATTTCCAAATTTATAGTCTGAACACATAAAGGTGTATATATTTATGCGAAACGAAAATGAAAAAAAGTAAAGCTATAATATGAAATGTACGACTCTTCACA
>CAIGRQ010242892.1:0-12772 GCA_903798375.1 Fraxinus sp. D2006-0159 | reverse complement strand
AATTTTTAACTAATTAATAAGATATGTTTTCGTGACAGTATAGTGATCATAATGGGAAATGAGAAAAGAGGTGTGTTCTCAAGGTACAAGCTACATGGAATGAGATAGGATAAGTGTGGTGTTATCTTTCATGTGGCTACTTGTGCATTTGTTGCATATGTGTTGGTCATTTGATTGATTATCTTGGTCTTGGTCGCTTGTTCTTTATGAACATGTTTGAAAATATCTGTGTGGTATCCTATGTTATATCTTCATCATATATTTATATGCTCTTGATTGATTGCTTCTACTTGGGTGTTTTTTGACCTTAACCCTGGTAAGTACATAAAGCAGGTGTGATATGTATTTCGGGTCCAAAACATGAGGTAATGTCTATGATTTCAGTTTTATTTAGTTGCCTTGATTATGCAATTATAAACTTTGTATTTTGGTTGTTACAGGTTAATTGGGTATTAAAATGGAGATTTGTTAGGTTTTGATACCCAATAAGTCTTGGGGCGATGATATTAAACTGACGGATTAAATCTCACAGGCCTCGATCGATAGGTGAATTAATTATCAAAAATCAAGTCTAAAGACTCGATCTGAAAACAACGTAGATCGTTAGAAGTAATTTAAGGAATTAATGTTACAACACGATCCATATATTTACCTATTTGACGACTCTTATAATCTTGGCCCAATTCCCATATGCCTTGGCCCTATCGATTATATAGAGCATGTTTGGTAGAGTTCAAAAGTCGATTAAAATTGAAAATATAGCCGTTATTGGTCTCTTTCATTTAATAAAAGTCAACAATAACGGCTAATTTTTCAATTTTAATTTCTACCAAACACACTCCTAGCCAATACTATATATAGCCTCATTTTCATTGATAGGAACCATGTGTGATTTGTGCAAATGAGAGAAACCATGTACTTTGTGCTTTGGAAGAAAAATTGTGGCTAACTTGCTACTTCTCCGTCCTTGTGCCTGCCTTCTTCCATTGGTTCTGTCCTTGCCTTTATGGCTGAAAATCAACACCATTTATCTTCCCTTTTATGGGTGAGATTGAGAAGCAATCGATGTGAATATATTGATTGTGGGGTGTGTCGTTTGGATTGATTGTTGGTAAAGAAAGATAATGTGAAATTAAGCCTAAAAGTCATCTATTCAAAAATCTTGAAACGAGCTTCCACAACACATCTAGTGAAGAGTTTACTATTGCTTTATCCTTGCTACAACTTATCATGATCCTAGGGACGGATTGAAGAGGGATTGGGCCAGGATGTAGCCCAATCTAGTCCCCGGCCCTTTTTTTTAGTGTAATTTTTTTTCCCTTGTAACAAATTATTTTGTGTAAATTTATTTTTTTTCCATGTATTAGCCCAACTTATAATTCGATCTCGGATCCGTCTCTGCATGCTCGTTTCAATATAAGTCCCTTTTCTCTTATAAGACGATGATATTGTGTAAATGAAGTAAGTCGTGACCAAAACGTAATTGATCCTTCACAACACGTGAGTATAAATGCTATGTCCTATCTATTTTGAAGAAGGTCCCGGCTCGGTGGCACGTGATGTTTGTGAACCATCATAATTCACCACAAACTTTAAGGTTGCTGGAATTGGGGGAAACTGAACTGAACTCAGTCGAATGAATGTCTATTTTAATTTACAATACCAAATTAACCCGTAACAAACCATCAACACGCTTAACATTCAGATTTTCGGTCAAACCAAATTACTATTTTAATTAATAACTATTTACAANTTGTGAACCATCATAATTCACCACAAACTTTAAGGTTGCTGGAATTGGGGGAAACTGAACTGAACTCAGTCGAATGAATGTCTATTTTAATTTACAATACCAAATTAACCCGTAACAAACCATCAACACGCTTAACATTCAGATTTTCGGTCAAACCAAATTATTATTTTAATTAATAACTATTTACAATAAAATACGCGGTGTTGATTGGGTTGTCATTCATGGAATCACAGCCAAGAAACCTACGTGTGAGCTTCAAACTTCATATTTTTACAATAATTTAATAGCAACAAATTGACGAATAAATTAATCCCACTACCCTTCCATTTCTAACATTACAAGACATGAATATCAAAGAATTAAATATTATTTTTTATAAATTTAAGCACCATTCGACATGATTTCTGAAAAGTCAAAAATTACTTCTGAAATTGAGAAGCTTGTTTTGAGCGCGTTTTAAATAATTTTCTATATAAACGTCTGTAAAGCGCATCCCAACCTTATTATAATGTCTTATATATTAATGAAAGAAAATAGCAAAAGCGAATAAGGCAAATTCACTCAACATATTACACAAGCAAAGGAGAAAGCAAAGGCCAAAGGGCGTCTTTCACAAAAGGCTCCTCTTTCACCTTTCTCAAAGTACAGTCTAAAACAATGGAAGGGGATGGAGATGGGGAAGAATTGACCCCATTTTGGCCACAAAGAACCACCAGTCTCCGCCTCCGCCACCGTTTGTCTTCCATCTTTTTCAGCTCTGGACTTGTGGTGATACTTTTGCTGGTAGCAGCTGTTTTCTTCTTGGTTTTTGTAGTTCCGTCCACTCTTTCTTTGAGTGCTCAGATCTTTAGACCAAACAATGTTAAGAAAAGCTGGGATTCTTTGAACGCAGTACTGGTCCTTGCTGCTGTTGTGTTTGGATTTCTTAGCAGAAACAACAATGGAGACAGATACTATGAATATCAAACTTCACCCATTAAACAAAATGAAACCCAGAAATCAAATCCATCAACCCCACATCAATGGTATATTTATTCTACAGATGAAGCCCATAAATCAAATTCAACTACCGCAAATCAATGGTGTGATGATCAATATTTAGATAATGAAAATAAGCTCTACAAAAGTTCCACCATGAGGAGGACTAGTACTTCTTACCCAGATCTACGCGCATTTTCATCAAATTGGACACATGGAGATGATAGCCGACGATTCTACGATGATATACATGTCGATACATATCGGGTTTCTAACACGAACCAGCTTCATCTCCGCGGCCGGAGCTTAGAAGAAATTGATCGAGAAAGAGAGCAGAATACCAAGAATAGTTATGTTGATACAATTACTGCAAGGCGTCCCAAGGAAGTTTCGAATACCCTGCCACGTCCAGCGATGCTGCCGCCAGCTCAGAAACCGGATATAGAAAAGCCAAAAAGAACATATGAAAGTGTGCGTAAAAAGGAAAGATCAAAAGTGGAGAGAAACTTGGAAAGATCAAAACCGAATACACCTCCTCCTCTTCCTCCGCCGCCGCCGGTGTTGCAGCCAAAGAGCGGCATAAGCGACAGAAAAAAAGGTGGTGCAACGGGCTTGAATTCGCTTTATCATAAGATGAAGAAAAAGCAAAGGCAAAAGAGTGCTGATAATCTGGATTCTCTTTTTCATCAAACTCAAACTCCTGAGTTACATTTCCAAATTCCACAACAATCGCCGCCGCCAAAGACAGAACGTGAGCCAAAACCCAGTGCCCAAATTGTACCATTAACCACCTACAAGCCTCCAGAACTCGTAAAGATGAACAGCTTCGAAAACGCTGATGAGAATTCGAACAGCGGAGGAGAATCGCCACTGATGACTATGCCGCCTCCGCCGCCGTTCTTCAAAGAGCCGACGTGGAAATTTGTGGTACAAGGTGACTACGTGAGGACAGACAGCAATGCCAGCTCCCGGAGTGGATCACCGGAACCTGATGACGTGGATTCTGACATCACACCATCATCCACACAAGGCGGCGATACGTCGCCGTTTCACCTCTCGCCGGCTTTCTGTCCAAGCCCAGACGTGAATTCGAAAGCTGAATCCTTTATTACCAATTTCCGGGCCAAATTGAAGCTCGAAAAAGTCCATTCAATGAACAAAGGAAAAATAGGCTCTCCTAATCTAGGTCCAGGTCCTGGCCCAAGTTAGATCTTTCTCGTCGAGTATATCGATGTGCAATATTGTATGAATACTGCTATGACTACAGGATCATTTCATAGAAAACATAAAGGAATTTGAAATAAAGAGAATGGATTGAAAAATTGAAGGGGGAAAAATACACAGACAAACAGGATTGATACATTTCAAATTTCTGGCAAAAATCTGGCAATCATATTGTATTGCCGGCAATCATATTGTATTGTGGTTGGTAGATTCTGTGGATTGGAATGTTACAGAATGGCTATACAAATACACTCATAAGGTTGTCCAACATGAAAAATATAGGTAGTATCGAGATTTAAGGGCTTGGACATCACTTTTTCTTGTAGCTTAAGCTTCACACCGGTGAAATTTCGACAAAAACAAACGTAAATTCCAAATGATTTTAGCACAGAAAACGGGGCTATAGGTGATTTAAACGCGCTTCACATCATATCACCAAGAAAACAAACTGAAATTCCTACAAGAGAACACAATGGTCCAACAGGATAGAGTCAACTAAAACATGGGACACAACAAGACAATACTATACCACTGCCCAACAAGAGTACCATTCACAGGTTAATTCTACATGTAACAAACACTCAAACAAGAAATTGCCTAACAGGAAAGACAGGAAGTTTTAACATGAGTACAGATAATAAGATCCATATTCCACATCAAGCACGGGCTCTCTTGTTACTGCATGAAGGACACTTGTACTGCTTGATATGCTCAGCTCTAGCTGGTGTAATCTTCACACACTTGCCATGGAACCACTTCTCGCATACATCACAGCATATCCAGAATTCATCTGATGCATAGTTATCCCCACAAGCACCACACAACGTCTCACCATGTTCCTCATCTTCTTCCTCCTCCAAGCTCTCATCTTCATCTTTTGGCTCTGACTTCGAAAATTTTCCCTGAGATTCAGATGCTCGCTGTTTCCACCAAAAAATGCATAAGTGATGATCTCACCAAGAAAGGAAAAAAACTAATGAAAGAGAGATCATAATACAAGTAGACTAGAAGGCGTCCGATAGGGGTGAGTGTTGTTTTCAACTTATCCTGAACTGCAGTTAAAAAATTTAAGGATCAATGTGTTGAGCAGTTAATCAAATAAAAGAATGAGTAGAACCAAAAAGCAGAGTATGCCAATTAGTTCCATTAACATTCATTCATTTCAAATCGCAATCCTTAAGACCTAATAGAGAGATTAAATAATAATTAAGATCCATTAATCAAACATAAACTTTGAGTTGTCACCGTTGTGATTATGATGCCATGAACTCCAAATATTCAACCATTACCAATCAAATAACTTTATCGTGCTCAAAACCGTACCAATTTAGAGTTTGACTTGGATTTGGTGCTACTGTGATTTGAGACCGAAGATTTCTCTTTCTGCTGTTTCTTCGCAGCACCAGTCACAACTTCAAATACTGTGGGAAGATCGTTGATCATGTTGAATAGTCGCTTCCTGCAACACGAAATATCAGAAATGATTTATTAGTCTAAGAAATGGAAAAAAATAAATTCATGAAAATTCCACTAAGTCAAAACAAAGATGATTGAATCTCTGAGCAAAAGGGTCCAAGGGATTAAGTGATTAGAGCTACAGTGTTGTCTCTTCCTATATACGAAATCTTATAAAACAAAGACAACACTGGAAATGTACCTGTCGGCTTTATCGAATCCAAATCTAGCACCAAAATAAAAAGCTGTTGACAGCAACCAAGCATCACTGTGGACTGCAACTAGAGACAACCAGTCTTTTTCTTGCATACCATCTCTAGCAAAGTTGATACCCAGAGCAGGCTCAGGGAGTTCTGGAGGTACTTCTTCAGCAGGCAAATTAACCTCCCACAGCTCATTAGGAAGTCCGTATAAGCACAAATTCTCCTTTTCTGTAGAGCACAGCATGCAATTACTATTACTTGCTTTACCAAAGAAACATAACACGTCAGTTTCGGTAAACCAGCAAACAAAAAAGTATCAGATGACTTAAAAATCTGGAAAGAAAATCTTGCATTAAATAATATAAATGTAACAAACTAAAGCTTTGGAATAAGCTATGATGTAAATGGCCAAACAGGAAAACTTACCCGATAGAGAGCTAATGATGGATGTTATTACATAAGAAAAAATCTAGAGTGACTATGATAGGAGATAGAAACAATGCACATAATACAACACTTGAATACAAAAGAAAAATCTCACAAATTCTTAACAGACATTTTTCTTTTAACTTAAAATAACCTGTTAGAAAAAAACGACCCTCTTTCCATTTTTTTATTTCCAGGTATATTTTAATGATTTCCACAATAAGAATAAAATGAGCTTTGCACCCATAGGGTGTCCTGAGGTGTTATTTCATACAGAAAAATTCACAAAGTGAGGGCCAACTATAGTCATTCTATCATTTCAAGGACAAATAAAGTCCAGGCATTCAAAAAATATTAAATTTACTCAATTCATATAATCAGAGATATGCAGAAGTACCACCCTTCACAGTACAAAAGTCAATTAAAAAAGCTAGGAAATAAGAGCACAAGATGCAATGACGGCCAGTATATCCATAAATACAAGCCCACTGTATACACCGAAAATTATCTTAGGATGTTATTGCAAGCATCAAGCAGCTGGCTTGAACAAAATCAAGTTATTGATGGTCACAAAAGAATGCAGATCTCAATGACCAGAATTCTGGTGCAGATAGTAAGAAGGTCTTGGGAGTGATCCCATACAACCTAACAACAGACCACGGAATAAGAAATGTTCTTCAGGAGATAAGAGGAATCAAGTAGCATTAGAAACAGAGCAAAGATACAATAAGCATGGTTGAAGCATTTATGCCCTTGCAGAACAGTGTGTTTGGTTAAAATAGTTGTGTGTGATAATTTAACTAAAACCCCTGTTCGACACATTCTTTCAAAACTCATTTTCAACCACACATTATTCAATAAAATAATATTTTACATCACATCAATAATTTTTCATTACTTTTTAACTACATATTTCTCATCGTATCACTATTTAAAATACATTTTTTCCTCAATTATATCCATCAAACACACTCAAAATATTCATTTTAATAGATTTTATATTATACTAAGCCCTCGTTTGATTTTGACTTTTTAGAAGTGATTTTGTTGGAGAACCTGTAATTAAAAAGTAGGAAAAAGTTATGGTCCACATGCAAAATTATTTTATTTGGAGAATAAGT
Organism: Fraxinus sp. D2006-0159; assembly: GCA_903798375.1. Lineage (NCBI taxonomy): Eukaryota > Viridiplantae > Streptophyta > Magnoliopsida > Lamiales > Oleaceae > Fraxinus > Fraxinus sp. D2006-0159. The sequence goes on along the minus strand of CAIGRQ010242892.1, from coordinate 5,612 downwards.
TGATGAAAATGAGTTCGAGGAAAAGTGATTTTGAAAAAATTAATATAAAACAAAGGCTAAAATATATATATTTTACGAAAGAAAAAATTACGAGATATATAGAATATAATTAATGTTTAGTGAACTAAATATGTAGTTATATAAAAGCACTTTTATAGTTATGTCGCCAAACAATCAATTTAATATTAACGTCACTTTTTGGATTAAGTCAAAATCTCCCCAAGACTCATAGGTAAGCTGCATACAAGTGTCAAACGAATGGATATGAAAATTCCCTAAAAAGTATTTGCATAACAGATGATGTGTGTATTCTCAAGCAGCAACGTACAAACGAAATTAGATAATATGGGGCAGTCATAGCTAGAAAAACATGTAATACAAACTTTCTATCCAGCACAAAAGAAAGCTTGTTATTTCCAGCATATATTATCTAATAGTACCACCTTTTACTGAAAATTTAAATGCGAATTATTTCATACCTCAATATATAAATCACCTTAAATTCATCTCTAACACAAGATTTTTCACACGAATGAAGAGGAATGCATAACTTATAATTCTCCTTGAGTGAAACACAAAACTATCTACTTATATGGAGAGGTTGCGACAAAAGTGGTTGAAACCTAATTGCAGACCATGCCAGCAAGATGAAATTTAAATATCCCACTTGGTTGCCAAATGTCCATGCTCTTTAATGCAATATTAGTGAATGGTGTTCCATGTGTCATAATCCACAATTACTACCTAAACATCTTGCTTTCTTGTACACTAAGCCCTTGTTTGGTGGGGATTAAATTCAGTTTTTTCGTAGATTTTGATAGAAGTTGATGAAATGTATGGTTGAAAACTTGTGGGACCATAAAATATGAGGTTAAAATTAATTGTTGACTTTGACTTAGATTAAAATCTAAATTTTAATTCCTACCAAAAATGGGCTAAAACAAATGACCACCGCCACAAAAGGTAACTATTTATTTCAAAATTCATTAAAGAATCTATAAATTTCAAAACAAAACCAGCAAACCCACACAAACAGTTAAATTTGCATTAATTTTGGGAACCACCATCAAGGAAAATTTCTAGAATAATGCTACGTAGACTGCTGATGGTCTGTAGTCAAGTGTCAACTAAATGGCATTAAGTTATAGGACGAAAAATGCAAGCACGGCTTAGGGAGGGGTTTTTCCTTATTTAACTAACATAACAACTATTAAATGTAAGAATATAGGCCCCATTTAATGCCACCTAGACTGCTGACCATCAGCCATCTAGATAAACAACATTACTTAAATTTTTAACTATAGAATTGGATGCATTAATTATAACCATAACGCAAATGAATAATTTTCTGATTAGACATAAAGTATGATCAAATTAAGTAAAACAATCAATACAGGACATTCAAGCAGTTCCCATATTTCAGGTAAAGCAATAGTTAATAGCATGATGTTTGTTTTCCACATGTCCTGTTACACCGCTAGATGTCAAAATAGTGTTACATGCATTATAGTCCTCAATAACCCAACTCCACTGATAAATCTTCGCATTCATTAAAACATTTTATCAAGAGGCAAAATACAAAAAAATCCCCTCAAAATTCATTCATGAAAACACTTCATCAAGAGGCAAAATACAAAAAAAAACCCCTTAAAGATTGGTAGCGTCCATATAAAATGAAAGAATAATGATATTCACAATCAATGACTACAGATCCTACATGATAGCTTGTTATTTGAGGTATTAGTTTCCTGTAATTCTATTACCTCAAATAATAAGCTAATATCTCAAATAACAAGCTACGGCATGAGATGACTACTCCAGTCACTAGCCATGAATGACATTACTCAAAATGAAATATCAACAAGAAATTACTCCAAAAATGTACATGTCATTCATATTGAAAATGACGTATCATTTCAAGCCAGGATTTCAAAAATGTACATATCATTCATATTCCAAAATGATATAACATTTCAAGCCAGAAGTTTAAAATTTAGTGCTCAGCTTAAAGCTCTCACCGCAATTATTTTCAAATAAAGCACAGAAAATTAAGATCGCATTAGTATCAATTTTACTGTTACCACAAATATAGCCATTTATCAACAGTCAACTGACATGGAATCATAAAATAAGCACTGCTTAGTAAATTGAAAAGAAACAGAAAAATAATTCCCAGTAAAAACTAAGAAAAAACCCTAACCAGGATCACACTGCTGGTAAAATTCTTCAACATCTGCACCACAAAAATAGCAGGTAAAAAAACCCCACATTAGACCAAAGGGAAAAAAATCTCGCACGATAAAAGTGAGAAAAAGTTAAGAATTGAAGAGTAAAAATAAAAAAATTTCAAAACACCTGTGGTCAGTGCTTTGATAAGGCCAGTTCGACGACCCTTGAAATCTCTAAAAACTTCTTCAACAGTTCGAGGATTGTACAGTCCTCCGTCCATTTTTCCCCAAGTTCAACTTTAAGGAAATAAATAAAAAGATAGGGTACCCTAAAAACCCCCGGGAAGTAGAGAAATGGGTTTTAGTGGAAGGACTGAGAGGGAAAGTGAGGGAAGAAAAGAAAATTTTGAAATGAAGGAATGAGAAGGAGAAGAAGAAGGAAAATAGTAGGGAAAATATGAAGATGGGCGGATTTGAATCTAGTGAACATAGACGGGTTTAACTAGATATCAGAATTGGTGACGAGTCCGAGAACACACCCACAGGGTCAGGGTCGCACCCGGCCCCAATTCCTATTGAAATTATACATTCCATATTTTTAAAAATATATTTTTTTCTCTTATTTTTAACCATAATTCTTCAATTAAATAATATTATAAATAAATTCAAAAAAAAATTATTTTTTAATCACACATTATTCGTCAACATAATATTCAAAAATACATTCTTACAAAATAACAAGGCTCAAACAAGACTGCTTTCAATTATTTGCCATGTGTGACACTGGGATTTTTTTTGAGCCTATGTCTGATTTCCTTCACCTTACTTTAGTTTATTCATAATATTCATTTTCAGCGCATTCACGTAATAAAATATTATATACATAAACTCAAAACTTTTTCTTACTTTTTAACCACACATTTATCAAAAAATACTTTTCAAAACTATGTTTTTTAAATTTGAAGGACACCAAACAGGGGTCGAGTCTCATGTTTTTTAAGAATATATTTTGTAATAGTAATTTTTTAGAGAATGTGTGTAAAAGAAAAAATTATTTTATTGCGGTAATGTGTTATCGAAATGAGTTGAGGAAGAAATAAAATTTTAAAAAATATGACTCAAGCATGGACTAAACCACAAAGAATTAAAAGTATTGTGGATCGCTCAACTTTGAGCAAAGCTGGATTGATTGCATGAAATTAAATATGGGTGACTTGGATATAATTAGACGATTTTAACCATAAAGTAATTTTCTTAATCATCCTTTGTCGAGTTCATTTTCGAGAATATTACATCTCGATCACTCATCTTTGATTATATGCAATTAAATTACCCAACTTCTATTCGCTTGCAAAGTTGAATATTATTTGCTTGTGAATCTAACTAGTACGACAATTGTCGACAGGGATGGCAACCATTTTCATTCTCTATCCCATCAAGTATTTTTGTCTACTTGTCTCATTCTCATACTGGATTAAAAGGTTACTTGCACCCATTATCATATTTATTTATTTTTAAATGTTTTTAGTTGCTGAAAATCATTACTTTTATCCAAATTGTAGAACAACTCATGTTTTATTGTACTCGTCCAAGGCCATGCTGGCCCCTTGTGATAGATGAGAGAAGATTTTAATTTAAATTATCGTACTCGTCCAGGGCCAGGTTGGCCCCCAACCTATAGGGTGGTGCCTTTGTTCATCCCGGGGACGTTTATTATTTTTCCTTCTAATTATCATCAAAAATTACTCTATGGGTTTTTCTACTTTGGCTGTGTAGAAGAGCTCTTACTTTAAGGGAAAAGCTATTTGTACAAAATAATTTGACAAAAAGGTTGACAAAATTAATAGGGGGCCGACACGTGCCATTTTGTCAACCTTTTTGTCAAATTTTTTGTACCCCTAGCATGATTCCTTACTTTAATTAGATCAATCATGTTTGTTGTACAATGTCAACATTGTATACGACATGTCACACGGCATACTGTCATTAAACCGTGTAAAAAATAATTTATTTTTTCAACCACTTTTTATCACATCAGCAATGTTGGAGAAAAATATTGTACAAACTGCATTATCTCAATTAGATTGACACCTGTAGAAAGAAATGGCAAGCTTGCAAGAGTAGATCAAAGTTGACTGAATTGATTGTATAGAATTAAATATGGTGAATTATCTACAACCAGCTAACCTGCAATGCATTTAATCTCAAAAGTAATTGGGGAACTTACAAAAAAAATATACCTAAAATTATAGATCTTTTGAAAAATTATATGAAAAATATTTTAGAAATAAAAAATATTATGTAAAATTTAAGTGTTACATTTTTATTAAAAAGTGACAAAATGTCACTTTTATTTAAAAGTGACATTTTTTAAATTAAAGTGACGTATGCCACCTTTTAATATTAAAAAGGAAAAAAAAAAGACAAAACAAAACAATCAAAAAATTGACAAAAATTAGAAAAAAAAAATGATACGCGCTCCAAAAAATGATAAAATCTCAAAAAAGTGACAACTAATTTAAGCGTAATTAATATGGGAATTTGTAACGTCTTCATTTGTTATGCACGCAAATAGGAACAAAATATCAAATATAAAAGTGACTGAATGATTGAAATTGTTGTCACGATAAAATGCATGATTAAATACTATGCCGTGTCCAATGTTTACTCCTAAGTAGATATTTATTGCAAAAACTTGTGAAACTTGATTCTGAATAAGGATTGTTAATACAGTTATGTCATTTAGCCAAAGTTTATGTGGACTTGCAATGCTAAGAATCCTTTGAAATCCAAGAAGCAATGAACGTAACTTACACATACGGGGTTGTGCTCTTTCACTGCTTTGAGGTGTGATTTCAAGAAAATGTCGTAACGGGATTCTATTGATAGATTCACTCTACACAATTGGATAGCTAATTGATTTGCTAATGCAGTCTCTAGTGACTTTTGAGACAGTATAGATGAACAATAATACTTTGACAAGATGAGCTCTTGTTTTGTGTAAAATTTAGCATTTTCTTGCAATTTTTTGCCATATATGGTCTTCACTACATTCTTGAGAAATCAATTTGGAAGAATCTTTGAAACCATATTGACATATGGAATTGGATGAATCAATATATTGAACACTTGGGTGTGCACATTCTAATGAACCTACAGAAATTAATTGTCTAGCATCTGCAGTGTGAATCCACTAGTATGTCGCCATTGTTTGTAAACCCCACAAACTTCATATATTCTCCCATTAAATCAACAGTGTCACTATATATCCCCTCCAATATCCAACCATACCATACTCCTCCATCATCCACACTGAAAATGTCTCTCACTTTCTTCTATGATATTGTATTGATGCAAACTTCTTCGCTAGCATAGTCAAAGACCAACTTCAGTCCCCATTTTGCCAAATCATCTGGTAGATTCCACTCTTTGAACACCTCATTT
>CAIGRQ010242865.1:0-16799 GCA_903798375.1 Fraxinus sp. D2006-0159 | reverse complement strand
AAACCCCCAAAACCAAGGAAAATAGGTGTGTGAAGTAATGAGTTGGAAAAACTTTTCCCTAGAAAATTTGATTGATCAAACATGCTAAAATCAAGAACTTGGAAATCAATTTACAAGTTCCATGGAAAATAATCATAATCAAACAGGGCCTAACAATTTAAATGTCATTTTAGACTCTTTGAATTTTCAGTTTTATATGAAACCAAAACAAGAAAAAGTGATATCATAACAAAATTATTGTTATAATGTCACATTTTCACCATAATTAAAACCCAGCAGGCATCAATTGAGACATCTAGAGAACGTTTTCCTTAAATTTGTTACTATGTCCTTTTTATTAAAGCTTTCGCTTCCAGCAATTTTGATTTTGACATGTAGAATAATTTCGTCTAATAGAATAGAATCTAGAACATATATGATTTATTGTCACTATCAGTAACAAACGTTTAAATTCTCGTCTTCATTTTGCCTATTATAATCTTTAAATTTTAATATTTTTTTTTTCTTTGCATTCTTTTCTTGATTTTTCTCAAGAACATTTTGTATCTTATACACGCACGAAAAAAACCCTAACGAGTTTAATAATAATAATAATAAAAGTAGTAACCCAATTTGTTGGAAAACCGTAATTGGGTATTTTGGTTAAGTGGTTGGTAGTGTATAGGTGACTTTAGGACATATGTCCTTTAGCTTCATACACATGATGTATCCATCTCTTGTACGCGTTGCTTTAATAAATGTACCCCTAACGGTATCTAACAACCTAGACTTTTCATTTCAACCAAAAACTATTTGACAAAATGTGTCATTGAAGGCAATTTTGGTAAGTCTTCTTTCCTTATTGGATTTGGTAAATTTTCCTTCCAAGTATATCTTGCATTTTGACTATTCTCCAAGATTGGCAATTTTGTAGCATTTGTTTAGCAAAATTTATAAATTTGATCGAAATTCAATTCAACTACACAATTTAATATATTCACAATTGCTACACACTTATTTCTACTCAATTTTTATCTATTATAAATTAAATTGTCAATCATACTACATGCACATCAAGTTTGACGTCACGTGAGTTGACATATTTTTATATATTGATTTTAGAATTAAGCTACTTTGTTTTAAAACATTGACATTCTAGTTGACAGATGTATTAATGACATGAAATGATTGGATGTAAGAGTTAACTATTTTTAAAACGGTCCAATGACAAAATGTCATGTTACATTCTGTCAAGGAAAATATCAAACTTTTTTTTGACAGTGTAGCATGGTTGTTGATTTTAATAATATTTTTTTTTTCAATTAATGTCCAGATTTCCAACATATAGGGGATGTCAACTAGAAATGTACAAGAAGTATAATTTTTAAACTGTTTATAAATTCTTATTAAAATGGAGGTACGTAATCTTGAAACTTGTAAACACTTGAAATCTAGTGAAAAGGCATTAGTGTATATAATTTTAAACTTGGTAAATATCTAGCTTAAAGAAAAATATGAAGTACATGGTCATTGCACGAGGACGTTAGATCCGGACTCATTGCACACTAAATGTTGATTCAACGATATTTCTTGGGAGTGTAGACGACTCGATTTGTATAGTTTTGACTTATTTTCAAACAAATAATGTAATATTTAAATCAAATTAAATATGTGAATATTTTTTTGTTAATTCTCTTCGTAATCACATGCTAAATTCATTGAACTATTAATTTTTTTTGAAAGTATTAATCATAAAATTAAAGTATTAATCTTATTAGGGCATGACTATACTAATTTAATAGTAGGTACTTAAAAACTTAGACTATAGATTCGTAGAAATTAATTTCACCATAAGTGGCACGCAATTCAGCATTGAAAAAACTGAGTATACATTTATCTCAAAGCTTCTTAGGAATTGATGACTTTTGTTTAGATGGTTCCCAACTTTCAATGAAATAGAAATTTCATACTTGACTGAAAAAGATGTTCAAACGTTTTAAATGATCATTATTACATTGTTTTAAGTACAAAAGTAATGCTTAAATATTAAGGTAATATCTAAACTACGCTTAATATGCCACCCCAAATTAATCCCTATTTGATTTAGATAAAAATAAAATTTTTAGTAGATTTTGATAAAACGTGATCGAATTTAAGGTTGAAAGTGTCGATTAAGATTTTAACCCACTTTTTTTAGTGGAACCAAACAAGATCTAAATGTTATTACAATTAAATATGATAGATTTGTCAATGACTAATACAAAAGATGATTTTCTTGAAAAGAACATGTTCACTTACCACAAATGTATTATTTTAAGCCTAATAATATTAAACATGATTATAGAAGACACACATAATAGATTAATACGATTAATAGAACAAATGATTTCATGGGACGAACATTCTATATTTGCGACGTGTACTATATATGATCGTACAAGATTAAGGAATGTAAACATGTATGCTTTCTCCATAAGAAAATGAATAGAAAACATCAAATTTTCGGGATGAATATGTCGCAGACATAGTTATAGATTACACGAAATAGATATGTGAAATTTGTGAATAAAAAATCTCTAAACGAACAATTATCACGAATAAGATCGATGTTCAAGACAATAAGATTAAAGAAGACATAAAAACAAACTTGTTATTCATCAAAGTAACCAAGTGACTTTGTTATTAAGTGGAGTATTTTCTTTTTCAAAGTCATCAACTTTTTATCCAGTATTCTAGCAAATATTTAGCCTAAAGCTACTTATTTTTGACAAATTGGATTATAATTAAGTTCCGTGTAAGAAATGGTGAGCCAAACGACCCCACAAAAATTTAGACCCCAATCCCAATCCCAACCCGAATCCCTCGCTCCGTCTTTATAAAGCAGTTGCAGCTTCTCCATTTTTTCATGCACACCACCAAATACTCCATTTTCCCAGCCATCTAAATCTCTATAAATATAATTTGATCCTCAAAAGAGGGAAAAAGGAAGAAGAAGAAGAAGAAAAGACACAACCTGACATTCTCTGTTTCTTTTTGTTTCTGATTATCTTTTCTATGCAAAAATCGAGTATAAAGTGATTTCAATAACAAAACGACAAAAAGGACCCAACCCAGAAACCAGATTCTGGAAAAAAAGAACTCATGGGTTTGATGTGGAAGATGTTGAGAATCAACATTTTACTGATTCTAGTTTTTCTCACATTGGCTTGTTCTTCGGTTAGAGCCACTGTGTCGTATGATGATAAAGCTTTCATTATTAATGGGCAAAGAAAGATTTTGATTTCTGGCTCCATTCACTACCCAAGAAGCACTCCTCAGGTAACATTGCTAATGTCTCAGTTCTTCATATCTGTCCATTCAAACCGCAATAACTCGGACTCAAAGTAGGTAAAAAAGAAAATAGAGTAGATGGACGTGGACCCCACTAATGAATTTCTCCTTTTTCTCCAGCGTTTTACCATAATAATTTTTGTTTGTTTTCTTGTTTTTGTGTACATAGATGTGGCCTGATCTTATACAGAAGGCTAAAGATGGAGGATTGGATGTTATACAGACTTATGTATTTTGGAATGGGCATGAGCCTTCTCCTGGGAAAGTATGGAAAAAACCTCTGATTAATTTTTGTTAATTAATTTTTGTGCAAAAACTGAGTGTTTAATTTTGGATTTAATTCAATTTTTACAGTATAATTTTGAGGGAAGGTTTGATCTTGTCAAGTTCATTAAGCTGGTGCAACAAGCAGGCCTCTACGTTCACCTCCGCATTGGCCCCTATGTCTGTGCAGAATGGAACTTTGGGTAATGCTCTCACACGAATAGACATGCAAATTCTGTCTTTAGATTTTCTCGACAGGATAGAGTGGAGAAAGTGGAGTTATGTAGGGAAAGAAAAAAGGATTTAAGTTTTGTCTTAGTCTATGTTTGTGCTAGTCAAAATCATTTACGTGGCAACTCATTTTTTACTCGCCTTGTGATTGGTGAATTGTTCATAGTGGCTAATTGCACTTTAGATGGAATGTGTAGTTAAATTTATATTTAATTTACATAAGAGGCAATGATCATTTCTCGCAAGTCCAAATCATTGGGAAACAGAGTGGCGAAAAATGATTTATGTAGTCAACCCTATATTTATTGAGACAAAAGCTTAACTTTGTCGTAGTATAGGTTTGTGTAAGTCCAAATCATTTTTGTGGCAACTCTTTTTTCACTTTCCTTGTGGTTGGTTCGTAGTTTATGTATAGTTTTAATCCATCTTTAATATACGTAAGATGCATGTGACTATTTGCTCTGTTTTTATGCAGGGGATTTCCCGTTTGGCTAAAATATGTACCAGGTATAGAATTTAGAACGGACAATAAGCCCTTCAAGGTGCGTAAATCCTTGTGGCGTACTATGAGAAGAATAGTTTTTCGTTACTTCATAGTTAATTCTTCTGTTTTCTTGTTGACTATGTTTAAGGTGGCTATGCAAGGATTTGTTCAAAAAATTGTGAATATTATGAAGTCAGAAAAATTGTTTGAGCCTCAGGGAGGTCCAATAATTATGTCACAGGTTGGAAAATATTATGATCTCTTTTTAAGTTGTCATTATCCTTCATTTATGCATTTAAAATTGTTGTTTTAATTAATATTATATTCTAATAATGCAGATAGAAAATGAATATGGACCTGTTGAATGGGAAATTGGTGCTCCTGGTAAGGCTTATACAGCATGGGCAGCAAATATGGCTGAGGGACTGAACACTGGTGTCCCATGGATCATGTGCAAACAAGAAGACGTCCCAGCTAATATTGTAAGCAATTCCTACTTTTCCAGCTGTTACTTATTTTTGATGTCTTCACCAAGAACATGTTTGGTATGTAGTGAACAAAAATCGACTAATGTGTATAAAATCTATATTGTTTCATCATGTTGCAGATAGATAGTTGCAATGGTTTTTACTGCGAAGGCTTTCGTCCTAAAAATCCCAATAAACCCAAAATGTGGACTGAAATCTGGACCGGCTGGTTAGTTTCTGATATCACAATCCCTTTTTTTGACTTAATGTATTGATCAGGTTTTAGACAGTTGATCTCCTCTATTTCCCTAGGTATATACAATATGGTGGTCCAGTTCCTCACAGACCTGTAGAAGACTTGGCTTTTTCAGTGGCTCGGTTTGTCCAGAATAATGGTTCATTCTTCAATTATTATATGGTTAGTCGTTATTCATTCTTGGTGAAGAATAATTATGTTCATGATTTTGTAAGATAAGGTGATGTATTTGTTTAGTTAAGATATCTAATAAGTTTTATTGGAATATTTGGCGGCCCCAGTACCATGGAGGAACCAATTTTGGCCGAACAGCTGCTGGTCTTTTTGTTGCCACAAGCTACGATTATGATGCTCCATTAGATGAATATGGTATGCTCCAAAACCCATATACCAAAACCCACATAAGGGATTATCAATGGTCATATTTTTAGTTGAAGCTTATGGATCCTCATCACGATGAATTGGTTTACCGTGCAACAGGACTGCCATCTGAGCCAAAATGGGGGCACTTAACAAATTTGCATAAAGCAATTAAGCAATGTGAACCGGCTTTAGTTTCATCATATCCAACAGTAACCTGGCCAGGGAAGAATCAAGAGGTAACCTCGATATGGCTTTCTCAAATCTATGTATACATGTAACTTGTGTACTTACAACTGAACCGCAATACTAATCTGCCTTGTCACATCCATCTAGGTTCACGTATTCAGATCAAGATCTGGGGCTTGTGCTGCTTTCCTCTCAAACTACGACCCTACATATTCTACAAAACTGATGTTCCAAAATCATCCATATGATCTGCCTGCTTGGTCCATCAGCATTCTGCCTGACTGCAAGACTGAAGTATACAACACTGCAAAAGTAAGCAAAAAGGTTCCTTAACGATCGTAAACAAAATAACCTTTTTTATTGGTCAAGAATAATAAAATATTTTTACGGTTGACGATGTCTTGATTATTCACAAAGCAAAGTTATGTCAATTCTTTCAAAACTACATTATTTCTTTCCTAGAAAATTAGCATATTGAAGCAAATGATTTTCAAGAATGAGATTGTAATTTTCAATGTGTTCGGCTGCAGGTTAACGTACCAAGCTCAAAGGCGAAGATGTCACCTATAAGTAATGGGTTATCATGGCAGTCGTACAATGAAGAAACTCCTTCAGCTGATGACAGTGATGCACTTGTAAAGGATGGTTTATTAGAGCAACTATATGTTACCAGAGACTCCTCAGATTATTTATGGTACATGACAGAGTAAGTGTATAAACAATAATCCCGCAGCGTTCCTTGATGCAAATTTAAAACTCATATTTCTCTTTTTTAACGTCTTCGTTTACTGCATTTCTTATTGCGGAATGCAGCGTCAATATAGCATCTAATGAAGGATTTCTAAAGAGTGGACAGTGGCCTCTTCTTACTATCATGTCTGCTGGTCATGCCTTGCATGTTTTTATCAACGGCAAGTTATCAGGTAACTGAACCTTCCTCCTATTGTTTAAAGCTATCAAATCCAATTGAGCATAGCTATCAAATCCAATTGAGCATAATGTTCTGTATTCCTGATTCTATGATAGGAACCACGTACGGGAGCTTGGATAATCCAAAACTGACATTTAGCGACTACGTGAATTTAAGAGCTGGTGTTAACAAAATCTCTTTACTCAGTGTTTCTGTGGGTCTTGCGGTTAGTTTGTGATCTGTATTCTTGCTTTAATGTTACAACAAGTTTCAATCAAGCTCTTACTCTTTAAGTTCTATTTTATTTACCGCAGAATGTTGGTGTGCATTACGAGAAATGGAATACTGGAGTGCTCGGTCCTGTCAGCTTGAAGGGACTCAACGAGGGTACAAGAGACTTGACGAAGCAGAAATGGTCTTATAAGGTTCGTGCTTCGCTTGCTTCGAGTTTTAACTTTCCTATGAAATGAACATGAGATGGAAAGCTTTTGGATTGATATTTGAGAAACTATAACGTGGATAGGTCGGTTTGAAAGGTGAATCATTAAGCCTTCATACTGTCACCGGAAGTTCCTCTGTTGAATGGATACAGGGATCACAATTGGCTCAAAAGCAGCCTCTTACATGGTACAAGGTAAACATGCCTATCGTCAATCTTTTTTGAGTATTATAAGCGATTAACTTAATTACCTTAATTCCAATCTGTTGGGGTAATTACAGGCCACCTTTAATGCACCAGAAGGAAATGATCCATTAGCCTTAGATATGATAAGCATGGGAAAAGGTGAAATATGGATAAACGGCGAAGGCATAGGTCGACACTGGCCTGGTTATTTAGCAAAAGGGAACTGTGGGGCCTGTAATTACGCCGGTATATTCAAAGAGACGAAATGCCAAAGTGATTGTGGACAGCCTTCTCAGAGATGGTAAGACATATTTTCACACTTGCTTAACAGTAATATTATGTTTTTGATCTTTAACTGAAACTGTAAATGTCAGGTATCATGTTCCACGTTCGTGGTTGAAGCCAACCGGGAATCTGTTAGTGGTGTTTGAAGAATGGGGCGGTGATCCGACTAAAATTTCATTGGTTAAGAGAACTGCATAACAAGTATGAAGAAGTAATCAGTATATAAATTCTAGTATCAACCAAATAACGATGGCCGAGATACCTCATCTTTGGTTCATAAATACTCGAATACAGGATCGAGAATTCAAGAGGCCTGGCCTGGATTGGACTTGGTTTGAGGGGAATGAAAAGTTGTACATATATAACATTCTCCATTATAGGACATTATACCGATATGTTTAGGATTGAGTTGATGTAATAAAACTGCTAATAGAAATGTATGTTAGTTTTGTTATTACAGATGTAATAAAACAATTATGAAAATAAGTAATTCAAAATTAAAGAAAATCAGTTCTGCTACAGGAACAGATTAAATGACAGATTTTTTTACATAGACACTTGACAAATTTTCATTGACAGTTAAATAAAAGCTGTCAATCAAAAACTTCCAAACCAGCCTGGCAAAAAGTGGTCCGTCACTGAGCTTGTTCAAACAGCATCATTCGAAGACAATAATTTGAGAACAATGTGAAAAAGTAAACTACCCAACAATCAATGCAATCAGCAAGTAGATTTATTGTGATCGGTTTTGCTAATGGTACATCAAGATGTACATAGGAGTGTACACCCCCTCACATGGGGTGAGACCCGCTTGAATAAAAAAATATTTTATACAAGTGGATCCCACCCCTTGTGAGGGGATGTACACCCTTATGTACATTTCTTGATGTATAAGTAGAATAATTTTATTGCGGTAGCTAATCTTTCTTATCAAAGCGAAGATAAAATTTAGAGACATTTGTCTAATTGGGTTAAATAAGCAGTTGCAAAGCATGAGAGGCTTTGTATGTCATTATTGGGCTCAATGGATAGCTGATGGAGATGGAATTAAAAATTAATTAGAATTGAGAAAATTATTCTAAACACTACATTTAAATTTCAACTAAAAAAATCATGTGTTTTAAATTAAAAAATCAGATCAATTATTTTTTCCCCAATTATCAGGAGATAATTATTATATAAAACAAATTATGTATAATTTTTTATATCTACTACTCTACCATCAGTCCATCACCCGCAAAAATGCAAGTTTCCATTTAGATCTGAATCGGAGGTGGAAGTAGAGTGAGATGAAGAGCCTACCATGCTGTTTGTTTCACTCAGATCTGAATTAGAGGTGGTGGTGGTTGTGGAGGATTGTGGACTTGAGGTAATACCGACAATTTACGTGGTGTCGATGGTGGTAGAGGGGGTAGGGCAAGATGAAGAGTGATTGGATCCTTAATTGTACTTTGTGACTAACAAATAATTTGTGACCCCCCTTCAATTGTGTGATTTGTGATCCATTGATGGTGTATTTTGTGATTTAACATGAGATTTGTGATGCATAAATTATACGATATGTAATTATGACCATGTGTAATTAATATTTGTTTGATTATATATGTCATAATATTTTATCAAGGATCATAAAATATGATCATCTGTTTTCAAACCAACAAGGTCGGTTCGATTTGCGATTTCACAATTTATTTTTATTTTTTTCTTTTGTACATCCCTACTATCATCTTCATCATTGTGCCATCTAATCCTATAAAACTGTGCCGCAAACATGTCCTAACTTCCAATAAATGTGCGCAGGCGAGATTTGATTGCTTTTACGTGGACGGAGTTGGTCTGAAAAGTTAATCAAAAGAATTAATCTTCCTTGCCAGAAGATTTTTAACAGGGCCTTTATAGGCCCTTCACATGGGGCCGGGCCTCACATGTATTAAAAAAAAGAAAATTTAATTGCGCGGACCTCACCATGTGTGTTGTATGTANCCTTTATAGGCCCTTCACATGGGGCCGGGCCTCACATGTATTAAAAAAAAGAAAATTTAATTGCGCGAACCTCACCATGTGTGTTGTATGTAAAACTTCTGTACAAAATTTTCTGTACATCAAGCATGATTCTAATAAAAAAGTCTTCAAATTGACAATGGAAGTTTGTTAAAGTGGATAATAAAGGGCATTCATCCACATTATCATTTTTAACATCGTACTTTATATTTTGTCATGTGACAATACACCATTAAATAGTTTTAAAAAATTAAACAATTTTCCCTCCAATCCTTTTTTAGCAACACATCAAATGTCGTGATGTATGCTTGTAGTGTGCATTTAGCATTTTTGAAAAAAGGGATCACCCTTGGCTCAAAAACAGCCTATGACATGGTACAAGGTGTATTCTACCTCCATGATCTACACTTGTGAAGTGTTCATTTAGCATTTTTGAAAAAAAGGATCACTCTTGGTTCAAAAGCAGCCTATGATATGGTAGGTGTATTCTACCACTATTATCTTTACTACTTCGAATATGACATTTCATCTTAATTTGCATATTTCAGTAACACCATTCTTTCATGTCTTTCCCATAGGATGTTCATGTGCCTCTGGGAAATGATCCAGTAGTGATAAAACTGAGTAGCATTGGAAGAGGTGAAATATGGGTAAATGGACAAAGAATAGGTCGACATGGTTCGGTTATGCAGCAAAAGTTGTAGTTCCTGCAATTATGCCCGTACCTACAATGAGAATAAGTGCCAAACTGATTATAAGCAGCCCCCTCACAGATAGATTGAGATTACACTTTTTAAGCCTTGTTATGAATAAATTTGAGATTGGCTTGCTTTTATTTGTATAAGCGAGATCTAAATATTTCTATGTACATGTCAGGTACCAAATTTGTGGCTGAAACAAACTAGTCATGTTTGAAGAATGGGGTAGTGACCGAACCAACATTTCTTTGGTTACAAGAACTGCATAAATAATATGAAATGTTTATTGCAGAAAAGAAAACCCATTTTTTTGATGATATAACAACATACAAGCGTTCAAGCGAGTATTAAGAATGTAAATGTCGTGTTTTACTTCATAACATGAACAAACTCTTGATTAGGCAATCTTGCTTCTTTTACCGAAAGAGTTATATAATACTTCTGGTCTTGGTTTCATGAAAACATAAACGCAGCATGACACGAAACATTAAAATGTTATTTTTCCAAAATGAACACAAAATCAATGCGCCATCACCATGGACAGGACAATAGGACAAGGTTTGTCAATCTTTAAATAGGAATTAAAATCCATTTACTAATTACTACAATCATAACAGTATTGAAATAACAATAATTTACGTTTGTAAATGATGACTAACCTTATGTCAGCTGGATATCAGGGATTTTTAGCATCTTTTGCATATTTGTATTTGTATTGTATTACAGTCTTCTCTTTAGCTGCACTTTCCGTAACTGTGAAGTTTTGTCCAGCCAGCAGAATTCTTTGCTCTCTTCATTCTTCCAGAAAATCTCTAGTAAATCAGCATGTTTAGCTCTGCATTCACAAAAGTTGCTCATAGGTAAGGTGGTGTACAACTCAAAGCATCAACTAAGTCGTTGAGATCCTTATTTTTCAGAAATACATCTTTCCCTTGACATCTCCATCCGATCAGTCTAGTGAGAAGATCGCTTCTCATTTGAAGATCATCATCTTCATTGATTTTCAGTTGAAGTAGCTTCTTGATACACGAGACCAGATAATTCCCAGTCTTTGATTTCACTTGGCAGATTAAATTCAATCCATTCTCTTCAGTCTCAACAGAATGTGACAAACTCTCAGTAACATCTATTATTTCAAAGGCAACTCGAGTTCCTGCAATAGCCTCTGTTCTAGTATAATTTTCAGTCAATGTAACTGAACCCTCTTGCCAATCGCATTTCTGTCTTAGCTTCAAACCAGAATTTTGTGTTTCTGCAAATTGAGAGCCATTTCCAGTAGCAGCATAATGCAAAAACAGTTCACATCCTGCCGGAGTTAAATGATTAGAGTAACCAATCAAGATGCCTAACAGAATCCTCCCAAAGAACAGATTTTGTAGAATGCTTAACTCTTTGCATGTTTGCACTTTACTAGAAGCTGAAAAGCCAAGAACTGCTTTACAGTACCTAAAGTATGTGTCTTGAAATTCCTGGATCCATAGCCAAGCCTTACCAATATCCAGCTCAGCGGATGTTTTATCTTGTAAATCAGATCTCCCATTTTCCTTCCTGTTTGTTGTCTCCTTGCATATACTGGGGCTGAACCAATTGCGAGTCCATGATCCTGATACTCTAGTCAAATAATTAACTAAGAGATCCTGATGAGATTCACTGGTAGGGTTCAAAATCCAAGCAATATACCTTGCAGCTTCTGCAGAACAAGGCGTTTCTGCATTCTGCCATGAATAAGTTGACGCAAATATAAGTTCTGAATGGGAATTACTACCAGAACTCTTGTCGGAAAAGAGCAAGACAGATGCAAAAAAGAACCAATCCGGAAAGTTCAATGTCAAGCCCCTGTTTTGTAACAGTAAAAGTAAATAAATCATTTGAAACAAACTGTGGACAGCTCAAATTCTATGCTTGTCATGTCACAATAAGAATATACCATATGGATTTTAAGTCCACCATTTTGATCTTTGTTGCAGCCTTCTTTGAAGTTGCATCCCAATGACCTCTAGAATGAGAAAGTGATCTATTAATTTCATAAACTAAATGCTGAAAATTTTCCAGTGACTTGGGTCCAGCTAAAATCCGCAACAACCGATGCTCATAGGGAAAATAAGCATGAGAAAAGGGGAGTTTTGATCCAACTTCCATGGATATGCCCCACCACATTGGTCTGGAAATTATATCTAGCACTTGTGCAACAAGCTGGGTCAAAAGCTCTAGCACAGAAGCCATACCCCTGTTATGTCAAGCCAACCCTATCAATTAAGTGAAACAAGGTCACTAAACAGAAAAGTTGCACTTAATAGACTTCTATAAAGTGAACAGCACACTTTCAGATTCTGACTTCCATAGTAAATATCTGATGCATTTAATAACACCTTAATCTTCTACTTGGAACCCATCCAAATTAAAGTGAAAGTAAGCAACAGTGATTGAATAACAAACAAAATATGTAAATTGAAACTAAGAGCTTACGTTACAAGAAACCAGTTGTGTAACAAGGCCCTTGTCTCAATAAACAATGAAGGAGAAATGACCAGGCATATTAATCTTGAACGCCATTCTATCCTTTCGTAAATTTCTTTGCTCAAACAAATAAAAGGTCTTTTAATAACCTCTTGCAAAATTTGTGACACATCTTGCTTCAAAATCATTGGATCAAGATACCACAATAGCAACCTGCTAAAAAATGCATCAGAACTTCATACAAGATGAATAAGGATAAATCAGACTATCATGAAAATGAAATGCTGAATAATGATAATCATTAACTGCAAAAAAAAAAAAAAAAAACACATTGATGGTCATTGATAAGAAAACTAGTTTAATTTCTGAATATTTTGCCACTCATTTGGTTTTAATAGCCATCCAAAGGTTATACTAGCATATTCATACAAAAAGGCATGAGTGATATAACAGTTAAAAACAATAGGTAATAGAACAGTTAAATAGAAGAGGCCTCGTTGGCTAAAATAAAGTTTCTCAGAGTTAAGTATAATGGTTATTAGCTAAATAAATTTTTGATTAACCAGTAGTAATTCATTGCACATCTGGAACATTCTACTTATTATCATTTTATACATATCACAGAATCTGTATTTTGGATAGCAGCATTCTATTATGGCCGCTGAGCATTTCTAGAGGTTTGATGGTTTTTTTGTAACAATATAAATTTCTCTGTACATCAGAATGAAACAATAACAACTTCTCATTCTCTGTTTTCATTATGTGGTATCAGAGATTTCAAGTTTAAGGCTCCGTTTGATTCTTATTAAAAATCTCATTTTCATTCTTCTACTCATTTTCAACCACACATTCTTCAATAAAATAATATTTTTCATCACATCAATAACTCTTCCTTCTTTTTTCAATCACATATTCTCTATCAATCTACTATTTCAGAATATATTCTTCCAAAATAATGTGGTTCAAACACACCCTAAATGCTAAAGTGCTANATTCTCATTCTTCTACTCATTTTCAACAACATATTTTTCAATAAAATAATATTTTCCATCACATCAATAACTTTTCCAAAATTATCAACAACACATTCTCCATCAATCTACTATTCCAAAATTCATTCTTCCAAAATAATATCTATCAAACACACCCTAAAACTTAGCAATGGCATCCTAAGACTCTGAAGATTCAAACAGCCAACACCAATCCAATCAACCACTAAACCCAGCTGCAATCGTGATAACTGCACCTTCAAGCCTGAAAACCCGCAAATCAGTTCTCTGCTGAGCAGCTGGATGATGAAAATGTTATAAACTGGAGGAGCATGTACTTGCTGTAAATCGTGGTGGGTTTGGACTAGAGGGTTTCATTAATGGATCTGGAATGCACTCTAGAGCTCATTTCCACCATTGACTGTAAACTAGGATCAGTGGGTCCTGATTATGTTTTGTGAGATAGATAAGATCACTTAATATTTTCTCCTCTCTTAGCATCCATGACTGACGGTAATCAATACCAAATGGTGGGCTGCAACACTGCTAGTGACATCTGGTGTGTGGTTGGTGGACTCTTTGCTTCAAGATCTTCAGCAAAGGTGATGCAACATAAGTACCAGCTCCAGATCCAAAAGTAGGGTGGACTTGTATAAGGGAGTACCTCTTGAAAATGAAGACCTACGTTGATGCTCTTACCTAAGCAGGTTATAGGATTACTAAAGACAATCAAATTTTCTATATTTGGGCTTGGAATAGAGTATGCTACAATAAAGGCACGATTAGAAGAAGGAAAACAATATTTTAACTGAATGCCCACTTTGAACATTGTTAATTTATAGATATGATAGAGAGCTATATTAGAATTTGAACAACTACTAAGATATCTCATTCTGTTGGCTTTCTCGAGGAAAGAAAATAAATGTGGGAGGAAGGATAAACAACAAAAATCACGAGTAACCAATCTTGTAGAAATAATAGTTAAAAAGAGAATGTGAGCTATGGATATTGATTGATGAGTTACTCTACACTTCGATGTAAAACTCCACATCACACCTTAATGGTACTTCTCCATTCTTAATATTGATTTCATTTGGCAAATTGCAAGATATCCTGGCAAGCAAAGAAGCCTTGCCAACGCTAAAGTTTGTATCATGAGCAGGAGTTGATTGTAAGGCAAATTGAATGTGCGGTACCAGCACTGCCACTCTCACTACAGCACACAAAAGCAAAGCAGAAAGCTCACCTGCTAAACAAAACACGTCAGACAATTTTATGCGAATTTATTAAAAAAATACATGTAAAAAGCCTTAATGGACACATATAGAAATTCCATAGAACACATGATTTATATGTTCTCTTTATCTGCTTCAAATGCTAATTCACAACCAGAATTTATTACTCTCCAGACATTTTCCAATTCAAGAGTAATAATAACAAGTAGAGCCCAAAAGAAGTTTCTTGATTTCCATCTACTAATGTTCAAATCAATCAATTATGAAAAAATGGTGATGTACATTTCGGAATTTCAAGTAGAGATTAGCAGGAGACGTCAAATGCTTTCTTCAAAGCTTGATGAAAATTTCACTCCTACCCACTTTCTGTTGAAAGGAAATAAAATTTCATTTAATCAAATTAACTTTTGTATCAACCTTTATCATTAGGTAATAAAATTTTAAGTGTAGAAGAATTTCTAAGTAATTTAATACCATTCAAGAGTCAAAATCCGGATTTTACTAATAGTAGCATATTACCAAGTTCATCCTAAAACTGAATGTAAAGCAGTCAGCTTGGCAATACAAAGCAAAGTTGTGGCATCACGAGCACTGCATCCTCATAATATAAGTTCTAAAACTAAAACAGAGCAAGAGCAAGTACAACGACCTTTATGTCCGGGTAAATTTTCCGATACCTCAGCACACGCTTCAACAATATTCACACAATCTCGACTGGAAATCGATCCACCGACTCTCAAAACCTCCTCCTCATTAATCCTGAACAACTTGCATCCGATTGACGACGTTAGAACAGTAGCAATCGTTCTCACAGTGTACTCAATCTCTGAATCATAAACCTAAAAAAAGCAGAACAACATTCAAAATTACTGAATAAAAATTACAGTACTTCATCTAATAGTTTAACTATTAAAATTCAAGGTTCAGAGCAGACCTGTGGACCACTGTAGCACATGAGAGAAAGCGCAGCATCCAGAACTCGAACCCTAGGGGTTTCGCTCAAGTTGAGTGAACGGTTCAGATTTGAGATTGAGAGGGCGAGATTTGGATCTTCATTTCCGTTCATTGGAGCTAGATTTTGGAGAGACGATGCCATGGTTGTAAACAAAGAGGATAATTCTGGGAAACTCGACATTTGTAGAGAGGTGGCGAGAGAGACATACGGGAATTCCCGCCAAAGGGCTCTGGGGTTAGACTGAATGATTTCTTTTTGAAAACCAAAATGCTTTCGTTAAACCAAGTCGCGACTACAGTAAATCAAGAGTATATATAAATTTTTACACATAATTACAGATGGCACATATCTAATATTTAATGGAAATCTCACACTTTCACATTAATTATTGGATAATTGCCACGTCACATTATGTAATCTCTTATGTACAACAAGAATTATCCATCAATTAATCATCCATTTGATTGCAAATGTGAAAAATGAGTGGAAATAAAATGAATTATAGAGAATTGAATTGTCTAAAATTTATTTTATTGAAAATTATAATTAATTATGTTTGATTGATATAATTTTCACCTGAAAAATATTGAAAGTTTGGTGTCCGTTTGACTTTATTTTGCATGAAAATTGCCTATTAAAGTAATAATGTTTTTTTTTTTTTTACTATTGTGTCTAGAATTTGTTCCAATAGCTAAAAAAACTTTTTAAAAAAATTATCATACCGAATACCATTCGTTTGACTTTGTTTTGTATGAAAATTGTTCATTAAAGAGATTTTTTTTTTTTTACCATTGTTGATAGAAATTGTTCCAATTGCAAAACAAAAAAAATTAAAAAATTAAAAAAATGTGGAAAACCAAAAGCCACAGAAAAAAAATAATAATTTCCTTAAAAGGTAGAATTCAGGCCGTGAGGCAATAAGCGGAAAAAGGAATTCCTGAAAAACTTGTCTATCGAACAGCAAAAAACGTGGAAAATTGAAAATATTTTCCCACTTCCCTAGAAAAAATAGCATTTCAAACTGGGCCTTAGATTCTTAATCATGTATTTCAAGAATCTATAACTTTTAAACTATACACTTTCG
>CAIGRQ010242783.1:0-10095 GCA_903798375.1 Fraxinus sp. D2006-0159 | reverse complement strand
ACTCAGCGAAGAGATGTTGCAACGCTTGCGCGGGGTGGAGTGATAGCTTCTGAAAAGATAGCCTTGGGTCTTGTGCCAATGATTTAAGATCTTTTGCGTCTTCCCAAAACATGTAAAGGGGGGCGCTTGCTGCTTCTAAGACATGCCTCTTTTGCCATAAATGCTAATGATGGCGATGGCTCCCATTTCTCGGGGCGATGCGTTTGAGCTATGTGTGAGGTTCAACCCTTCATCATGGCTGCTCATCTTGGTGACTTTTGAATTTAATGGTGATCTTGAGATCTTAGATTTGATCCGACAGTTGGGGTGGGCCTTGGAATGCCTATAAAAAAGCCCATCCTTTTCCACTTGAACCTTTTTACCTTTTGCGAAAATCTCCAACGCTCTCCACAAGAATTCTTGCATATTGTGCTTTGTGTTATTTCCGACGACTACCAGTAGCAGACTTCGATGACTGTTTCATAAACTCCAGCCAGCGAAACTTCTTTGCGTTGAATTAGGTAACAATTACAATTTCTGGCTTCTTCATTTTTTTCTTCCTTTCAAAAAACCACTGAAATTCTTGGGATGGTGAGCGAACAGTCTGTTGTGAAAGGGAGTGAGGAGAGGTGAGGCGAGGTGAGGAGATTCCAGTCCTGAGAGAACCCATGGTGGTGTTATCAGACGAACTAAGTAGGGACATTATGGCCAGGGAAAACATTTGGAAGCGACCTGCTTCTCCTGTAGACATATCCATTCAGTAGGGAGCGTCAAATTACCCTTCTAAAATCACTCCGGAGTAGATAGAGAGGTGTAGGACCGTTTGTAGGGTTTCCCAAAAAATCCAACTCATCCGGCCAGAGCCGCATGAGAGGGCCTGTTACCCTAGCCCAGGGTGTGTAGCGGTAAGTGACCACCTCTTCCGGGCCGGGTTGAGACTTCTCTTCCATCCTTTCTTTAGACTAGTACTTAGGTCCTATGGACTAGCCCCGACCCAGTTCAATCCCAACTTATGGTCCCAGATGGTAGCGACATGGATGCTGTGGCGTCGGGCCAGCATCGGAGTGGACATGCCTTTCAACGTGTTCCACTCCCTTTTCTTTCCAAAAGCTATTACCGGGGAGGAGGAGAGCCAAGGCTGGTATTACCGGCCCCTTGGGGGTTGTATTTTCAATTTCTGCACGAGGCGCCTTCATCGATCAAAGACTGGAAAAGTTTATAGTTCTAGGCCTCGGGCCGGTGGGACACCATAGAGAATGACCCCATAGCGCCTCTGATCGTTCCAACTATCTACTCTACTTACAGTAAGTAGTTATACCGAACTGATTTCGCTTAGCCAATTTTGCTTATGTTTTAATATTTTTGCTCATTGTGGTTCTCTTCCGAAGTGCGAGATATCTGAGGCGGAGTGGGATATCATCAGGCAAATATATCGGGCATCCCTGCCTGAGAGGAGCTATTAGGAGATCATTGACAATAACAATCACCTTGTCTTGAACGGCCCGATGACGAACCAAGGTAGGCCTATCTTTTCGGATCTTCTTTAATGCTTTTTCGCAATGTAAACACTTACTTTTCTCTCTCTTCTTTTGCAGAGGACTTCGAAAATAGGAGGCCACCGAAGCCAGACCTCGCTTCTATTCGCTGAAGTGTGGCAGAGGCCAAAACACTGAAGACCAGCTCGACTGCTTACAAAAAGCAGTCAGAGCGTCTACTTGCCATCAGCAGGGCTGGCTAGCAACCTGCTGAGGAGAACGTGGTAGAGAAAGGAGCCTTCCTCGTGTCAAGGAAGAAAAAACGTGCCGGTACATTCGGGGTCACTGCTTCTGCCCAAACCACTGCGATCTCTCCTCCTGCTCGTACCGACGCCGGGGTGACTGTGGTGCTCAGCTCGTTTCTTAGGCCATCGTGCCCATAACAACATACTTTCCTAGTGAACTGGCTAGGAATAGGCAAAAAAGGCCTACTAATGCCTCAGCTCGAGGAAAGTCACAAATTATTTGGAGAGCAAGGATGAGGATCTCCTCGAGGTGGTTTTGGAGATGCTGCCTCCTGAAATCGCTTCTGCCGCCAGAGTTCATAGCAAGTACTGGACTGAGGATTGGGCCAATCACACCGCCTAGTACGAGATTGAGGACTTGCTGGCTGCCAACAATGTATGTGTGGTAAGGGCGCTAAGTATGGGCACCACGACGAAGGATCTAGTCTGAGGCCTCCATAAGCGGAACGACGAGCTGGAGGAAAAGGTCAAGGCCTCGGGTACTTGGGAGGCCGAAGTGGCCAAAAGCCAAGAAAGAGGCTGAGGAGGCCGAGGAGAAGTGGGTGATAGCTACTTTGAAGCTCGAAGCAGCCGAAATCCAAGTCAATCAGCTACGTAACGAGTTGGATGAAACTGTTTCTCAGGAGGCAGCCCTAACTAAAAGCGTCGAACATGCCAATGAACATCAACGAATAGCTTCGGAGGTATTGGCAGAGGCGAATAGGGAGAAGGGAGAGCTGAGGTAGCTTACTGAGGCCCAAACCGAGGAGATTGACTCCTTGAAAGCAATTAGGGAAGCGACGGTGCAGAACTACAAAGACAACTTTCACACCACGCCGGAGTACGAGGACTTCGCCAATTACTGGGCGTCCTGGTACCACGCCGGAGTACGAAGACTTCGCGAATTATTGGGCATCCTAAGCTGCTAAGGAAATGATGTCTCACCTCTGTGAGAGGCATCCTGAGTTAAACATTGAATTTCTTGAAGAAGAGTTCGGGGGCCCCACTGGAGAAAGGCCAGTGGCCGAGGAGGAAGAGGCAGAAGGAGATGGAGCCCCCAAGGGGAGAAAGTAGAGGTCGAGGAAGTGGTAGATGTAGATGTAGATTAGGCTTGTAAATTCATTTCTCTTCTTGTAATGGCTTCGGCCTCTCATTTATGAATAATGAAGATTATTTTCTTCCAAGTGTTGTCGCTTCAGTTTACTTCCATTTTATTGCACAAGTAATCACTTCTTCTAGCGTTACTTCGAATGAATAACAATAGTAAGGGGCTCTTAAAGTATAATCGCATTAGCTCACCTTAATTATTCGATAAAATGGAAGAAGACAATGAAGAAAGTAATATCGCATCTACTTTTGCTTAACCACTTAATAAAATGGAAGAAGCCAATGAAGAACAAGAAACATCGCATCGGCTTTAGTATTTTGTACAGCTAAAAGTGACACCCGTACCATTTCTAACTACACAGATATTCTTGGAGGTGACCCCTGTGGAAGAGCTTGCACCTCGGCAAGGTTGTTTGATGTGCGCACTTTCTGTTTCATCAGAGATGGCACCTGCACCGCCTCTTACTAAGAAGATTTCCTTGGAGGTGACCCATTTGGAGGAGTTTACACCTCGGCAAGGTTGTTTGATGTGTGCACTTTCTGTTTCATCAAAGATAGCACTCGAACTGCCTCTACTTCCACCCATTTGGTGAAATATTCAATGGCAACAATGGAGAAGTGAGCGCTTGCTTTCCCCTTAGGCAGGGGACCAATGAAATTCACACCCCATTTGGCAAACAGCCAGGGGCTGGTCACAATAGTAAGTTCTTGGGAGGGCTGCCTCTGCACGTTGGAGAAGCGCTGGCACTTGTCATATTTGCGCACGAATTCAATGGCATCCATTTTTAGGGTTGGCTAGTAATACCATTCCCGAAGTATTTTGTGTGCCAGAACAGGCCCACCAGAGTGATTTCCATAAACATCTTCGTGAACTTCTTTTAGGATGTAATACGCTTCTCCCCTCTGTATATTTGAGGAGGGGAGATGAGAAGCTATGCTTGTACAAAATGCCATCTTGCATGATGAAGTGAGCAGTTTTCCTCCGAAGCCTTTGCGCTTACATAGTTTGCTCCCTTAAGTAGGCCAAGATAAGTATCATCTATGGTGGTGTACTCTCAATCTATATCAGCTCCACACCCTTCTTGATAGAGGGTTCATCCGGTCATCAATTGGAACCACTTTGAGCAGTTCCGAATCTTTACTGCTGGCCAATTTTGACAATGCATCTGCATAAGAGTTCTCCTGGCGTGGCACCTGAATCAGCTCGAACTTCTCAAAGTCAGGCAGGAAATCCATTACCAGCTTTAGATAGGTGGCCATGTGTTTGTCCCTGGCTACAAAGTTCCCATTAACCTGATTTACCACAAACTGTGAATCACTACTGATAATCAATCTTTTCACTTGCAATTCTCTGGCTAGCCGGAGCCAGCTAGGAAGGCTTCATATTCAGCCATATTATTGGAAGCTTTGAGCCCAAATCTAACGGCGCTATTCAGCTTATGCTCCTCCGGGCTCTCCAGTAGAACGCCGCTCCGGAGCCCGTTTCTCTTGAGGAACCGTCAACAAAGAGGTTCCGGGTGGGAGGTTCGGCTGGCTCCATGTTTACTTCGATTTTAGGGGCCTTAGCAAACTCTGCAACAGAATCAGTCAGGTTTGACCCTTGATTCCAGTCCGGGGTATATATGTTATATCAAATTCGCTGAGCTCAATAGCCTATTTCAGTAATCTTCTTGAGGCGTCCGCCTTCTATAGAACTTGCCTCAATGGAAAGTTTGTTAGAATGTGAATGCTGTGGGCCTGAAAATACGACCTCAATTTTCAAGAAGCGGTGATTAAAGCGAGAGCCAATTTCTCCATATTCGGATATCACACTTCGATGGGCAGTAAAGCCTTGCTTACATAATGTACTGGTAACTGGTGCATTTCTTCTTCTCGCACAAGCACTGAATTGATTGAATCCTCAGCCACTGCCAAGTATAGCAGCAAGGGTTCTCCTTCTTTAGGTTTACTGAGGAGAGGTGTCCGACCCAAGTAGTTTTTCAACTCTTGGAATGCCTCTTCACATTTCTTACTCACTTTAAGGACTTTGAAGAAGGGTAGATACTTTTCAATAGCCCTAGAGATGAAGCGATTGAGTGCGGTCATTATGCCAGTGAGCCGTTGCACTTCCTTGGGCTGTTGTAGTGATCTCATTTCGATCAGAGCCTTAATCTTCTCTGGATTGGCTTCGATTCCCCTCTGATTCAATATGTAACCCAAGAATTTACTTCCAAATGCACACTTTAGAGGGTTCAGCCTCATGTGGTACCCTCTTAGTGTTTGGAAAGCTTCTTCCAGATGTTTAATATGTTCTTCAGCTCCGAGGCTTTTTACTAACATATCATCAACATAAACTTTCATGGTTTTGCCGAGCTGATTAGCAAACACTTGTTGACTAACCTTTGGTAGGTGACCCCAGCATTCTTTAGGCCAAAGGGCATCATCTTGAAAGCAATAGAGTCCCCTATCAGTGATGAAGGAGGTGCTGTCTTCGTCGCTTGGGAACATAGGAATTTTATTGTAACCTGAATAGGCATCCATGAAACTGAGCAGCTCATGACCTGCGGTTGAATCTACTAACTGGTCAATTTGGGGAAGTGGGAAGCTATCCTTTGGGTATGCCTGATTAAGGTTAGAGAAATCGATGCATACCCTCCATTTGTCGTTGTGCTTCTTCACCAAAACGGGATTTGAAATCCACTTCGGGTAGCTGGCTTCATGCACGAAGCCATTGTTGATGAGCTTTTCCACTTCTTCTTTCAGGGCCTCATACCTTTCGACATTCAGTGCTCGCATCTTCTACCTGTGTGGAGTGCAGTTAGAATCGATCTGCATATGGTGGCAACTGATTTTAGGGTCTATTCCAATCATGTCTTCGTACCTCCACGCAAAGACAATTGTATTCTTTTGAAGGAAGTCTTTCAGTGCCTCCTTAACCTTTTCTTCCAGTCCTTTCTCGACCTGCAGGGCCTTAGATACGTCCTGTGGATCTCCTGGGAAGGTCTCCAGCTCTTCCATTGGAGTAGTTTGGGATTCTGATTCAATCACCCTGGGATCCGCTCTTCCAGGGACACTTTAGGCCTGGCTTCTGCCATGACAACATCTAGCGCCGGAGGTAGCCCTTCCTCAGGGGCCTCTAACATTTCAGCATCCAGCACCATGTTGACTCGTAGTTCAACCTTCCTCAAAGAGTTGAGATAACACTCCCTGGATCCCATCTGATCGCTTCGGACAATGGAAATTCCTCGTTCCGTTGGGAACTTCATGCAAAGGTGATGGATGGAAGAGACTGCCTATAACTATTTTAGGACTGGTCTCCTTGCTGCTTGTCTCATGTCCTGCTAGCGTTGTATTAGAGCTTTTCCTCTTTTTTGAGAGATATTGGTTAATAAATGCCTTTTTTAGGTCTGGCCAGCTCCTTATGCTAAGGGGTGCCAATCTGTTGTAGCATACTTCAGCAGCTCCGCCAAGAGTTAAATGGAATGCCCAGCATTTCAAAGCTGGCGAGGCTCCCCTAAGGCTCATCTGTGTTTTATATTTGTTGAGATGCTTCTCCAGGCCGCCCTTCCCCTCATATTTGGAAATTTTAGGAGGAACAAAGTTATGAGGCATCGAAAAGGTGCAAAGCTCCCTGGAGAAGGGCATGTTGTCATCATCATCATCCAGTTCATATGACCTACACAGTTTGTCCAAATCGTTCCCATCTGTTATTGGGCGAGGTGGACGCTGAGCAGTTTCATCCTTATTCCCCCAATCCACCATATTTTGCCTCTCTCGCCTATTCCTAGGTGGAGGAGCTTGAGCTTTGCTTTGCATGTGTTCTCGGTGGCGGGCCACTTGGTGTGTGGACTGGCCCCTATTTCTAGGTACACGTCCAATTCTATCGAAGACACTAGCAGACCTCTGGGGCTGCCCCTCATATTTTGGAGAGAAGTTATCCTCTCCTGAAGGGGCGTTATCAGCTGGAGCGGTAGTGTAGTTCGAAGTGTCCATTCTCACTTCTCTTTCAATAGGGACTTCGCCTTGGGGGCTCAAGTGAGTCCTCCTGCTTGACTCCGCCTCAGGTCGTCTTTGGGCTGACTGTTGAGGGTTTTGTGGGGCTTGGAAACCACCCTGGTTCTGCGCCTGCATGAGGAGTTCTTGCATGGCAAAACGCTGCGATGTTCCTCATGTTAGCGGCCATAGTGGCTACTTCGGCAGTTAGTTGGGCAGTTCTGTTGCCTCTGCGATACCGGTGATGGGGTCGCTGATGCGTCACATTTCGAGAAATCTTTTCTTCAGAGATCTCTCGTCGTCCTCATTGGACTCACTTTTTCGTCACTGGAGCTCATGGTCCGAAGCGGTAGATTTTTCCTTTTTAGTAGAGCTTATGTATAACTGGTTATTTTTCAAGAACCATACCCATTTTCGAGGGGGGAATATCAATCGGATATTTGAACAAGCTTTTTGGAGGGAAGACTCCTGGTTTAAGTAAGTTTCTCACAGATGGCGTCAATCTGTTGACCTTGCAAAATGGTTTCGACGTGGCCAACAGAAAAACTGTTCGTGTCAGCTCTCCCCTGCACACGTAGCATAGCATAAGTCACCCATGGCCTTTCCCGGAAGAGTGTGAGGCGACCGCGAGCACTCCGACGGTCAAGTCAGCTTAAGTTCAACTGAAAATTGGTTTACCGGCAGTGGAATACTCGTCGGGAAGTGGTTGATAGATATGTGTAATAACAAGGTGCCAATATGTGAGGGAGAGAAAGTGATACCAAGTTTTCAACGTAGTGGGGGTAAAATCAGGATCCCTTTTCTTTCTTTTCTCCTTTCTGCATAAGTAGGTAGTATTTCTACTAAGGAAGGGAAGAGGAGAGCCGTTGGATGAGGAGATATGTGCCGTTAGATCCTCAGAGCTCGTCCTATCTTAGGCATTAATCTGTCTTTTCATAGGTTGGCTGACATTGAATGTTTTTGACTGAATTGACCGTTTGAGTACTGTCATACGTCCTATCAGTCAGTGATATGACTTTGTGAAGATCTTTGTTTAAGAGATCTTCGCTGGGGCAGGAGTAGAGCTGTAGAGGCGGAGTACGGGCCTTTGCATCCGCGGTGTGTTGCGAATGAGTTTGGTTCCTTTTGCGGGGCATTTGCTCGATTCGTTTCCATGAGTTCGCTTCGGCTTATGTATTCAACTCGTCCCACGCGAAATCACCTCGATCGCCACGTGGCATGATGTGGGTTACTTCTGATGGCATATGGCGGTGAGGTGGCGGGACTGACACAGGCCCGCAACAAGTTTCATTTTAAAGTATTATTATTATTTTTAAAAGTTGAATTATCACCTTATTTTTGAACAAAAAGTTTTTAAACCTGATTTTGAGTCAATAAATTAAAAATCATGTGTGGGTGTAATTTCTGCCCGTTTACTTAAAAATTATCTTGTGCTTTCATTTTTCAATTGTTTAGGGCATGTTTGATTTGTATTTTAATTTTTAATGTCGAGTTCATTTTTAATTTTTTTTTGTTTTAAGGGTTTATTTTAAAATTGCTAAAAATGCGTTTTGTTTGTTATTTTGAAAAATTATTTCTCAAAAAAAAAAAAAAATTTAAAAATACATTTGGTTTGAAAAAAAAAAAAAAATTTGTTTTATAACATTTTATTCCATGAAATTTGAATATTTAATAAAAATAAAACAATTTTATGTTAATATATTATCGGGTACTACATACATTTTAAAGTTGATAAATTTTACAATATTTTTTCTCGCCGCAAAAGGAAAACGAAAATAAATAATAAATTGAGTTCAAAATATAGACAATGAAAATAAGAATTAATAAGTGGACTTGGAATATTTTTATCTATATTCATTTAATTTCTTTTTTGAAATTTGTATGTATATAATCATTAAAAGGTTGATTTTTTTTTCAGAATTTATTTATTATAATTTTTTTCTTCAAAATTCTGTAATTTATCAATTTTATTTTTTGAACTTATCTTTCTTAATTTTATTTTTTAAAAAATTCTCAAAAGCTTGTTTTATATGTTTTGAGTATTTTTAGAATTTTCACTGAAAATACTCAAAACGTCAAAAATGCATTTTGAGTTTTATGTTATAAATTTATTATTGTTTTCGAAAACACATTTTATGAAATAGCAGACTAAATACATTTTTAATATTTTGCAAAACTGAAAATTTCTTGAAAACAGCAAATCAAACGCACTCTAGTGTTTAACAAATTTAAAAATGTCCAGTTGTAGAAATTATTAAATAATTACAATATTTATGATTTAAGTTGTTTGGGACGCATTATTTAATCAAATGATTGATNAAAACAGCAAATCAAACGCACTCTAGTGTTTAACAAATTTAAAAATGTCCAGTTGTAGAAATTATTAAATAATTACAATATTTATGATTTAAGTTGTTTGGGACGCATTATTTAATCAAATGATTGATTTTTAGAATACATGAATAATACTAAATAAATAAAAATAATTCTTTATGTCTAAGCTTTGCCTCGACATACCTAAACTAGTAAGATTTGAGAGTTGACCTCATCGTGTTGTCAAATTTATGCTTTTTAAAATAGCGATGTATACAAGTAAACATTATATGTTTGTATTTGGCCAAGAATGATTGTTGGTCACTTTAAACTCAGCCCTTGTTAATTTGTCATCAATTTTCTTGAAATCCTTTTTTTCTCAAGATCATTTTCAACCACATAGACATATTTATACAATAAAATATTTTGAACGTAAATTCAAATTTTTTTCTACTTTTTAACCACACATTCTTCAAAAAATCGCTATTATAAAATTCATTTCTCCCCAAAAAAATATTTTTTAATGTTTATCAAACAGAAGCTTATGTAGATGTTTCACATTGAATCCGTATGACCTAAGTTTTCAGTAGTTGTGTTATTGTGTTTTGTCTTTTTTATTTAAAAAATGTCTTCAACTATTTAGATGAATTCTTCTTGATTATCTAGATGCTATATTTTTTTTTTCCCTGTAATATGCACTATATGTTAGTTTAATTTTAGCCCTTCGAGTAAATCTATTTGTACCCATGACATTTTGAAATAAAGATAATGGTTTATTTATTTAATTTTTCAATAAATTTTTTGTATTAAATTGCACTTGTATTTTGTTCATGGATCGACTTGATATTATAAATCAAGTGTTTAATTTGTTAAACGCGGAAAGATTTGATTTATAATTCAATCTAAATTTTATTGTCCACAATCGGTAAATAAAGATGAGCACTTTATTTTGATAAGATTGTCTC
>CAIGRQ010242772.1:0-15370 GCA_903798375.1 Fraxinus sp. D2006-0159 | reverse complement strand
AATTTGTATCTCACAATTACAACTCTTTGTGATTAACAAATCACCAAGACTATAATCTACGGATTCTATTATTTAATTAATTAGAATATTAATTCAATTAAATAATAGATCTTGCCATAAATATGCATCGGTTATATATAAATTAAAAGTGCTTATGTCCAAAATTGATTGGACTTAAAGCATAACACTTACACAAATATTAAAATAATGTACAAGAATTAATTAATATAACAACTATTAACTTGCCACTGAGTCTTCTTCAATGAGTATGACCACACGAAAATGAAGAAGAGAAAGAAATAACTTTTATGTTTACCAAAACTATAAGAAAATGTGAACTAAATTATAGAGTATTTGAAATTTTATGATTTTCCAAATGGTGGTGTGGCATTATAATTCTGACCCTTTAGTAGGGAAAATTATAACCTCCAATTTATAGAATTATGTCCAAGTTTGGGTTCCATTTTTTTTTTAGAAAGAATTTTGTCAAAAATATTTTTCTTAGTTAAAAAGTATAGAAGATTCTTGACTTTACCCACAAAATTATTTTATGGAGAGAACGGGAAATATGAATATTAAAGAATGAACTCAAACAGGAAGCATGGTGTACCGTGTACCCATCCAACTTTCCACGTGCGCATGGCGGCTCACCACCACCCCGGCCCTTCTCCTCAATTATCATCATTAATAGCATGCTTTCAAAACAGAACCCTGATATATAAATACATAATACACAGTGTGCGTGCGTGCGTCTTCTTTTTCTTCCGGTAGTGCGATGGGGGTTGTCTTGTCAGCCAAGAAAGGTGATAAAATGGTAATGGAATGAGGGAAAATATTTTCTCATTGGTTTGGTAGAATGTACATTCATAATATATACAACTAAATTGAATCACATGGGCTACAATCAAGGAGCCACACAAGGAAATATTGGAAATTAGAATCAACTCTTCATGGAAAGCTTAAATCACGTAATACTCCCCCTCAAGTTGGAGCATGAAAATCTGTAAAGTCCAACTTGGGAGTAAAATGAACAAAGAGGTCTTGACCAAGAGTTTTGGTGAAGATATCAGCCACTTGTTGAAAAGAAGAAACATGTATCGGATGAAGGGGGCCTAAGTAGTATTTTTCACGAACTATGTGACAATCAATCTCAATATGTTTGTTTCGCTCATGAAAAAGGGGATTATGAGTAATATGTTATGCAGCTTCATTATTACAAAAGAGTCGCATGGGATGACTATTAAAAACTCGTAGACCATGCAATAATAATTTAAGCCAAACAAGCTCACAAGCAGTAAAAGCCATGGCACGATATCCTGCTTCTGCTGAAGAACGAGAAACAACATTTTACTTTTTAGTTTTCCAAGAAATGGGGATGTCACCTAACCGAATAAAGAAGCCCGTAGTGGAGCGTCGAGTGGTAAGGCAGCTGGCCCAATCAAAGTCAGAAAAGGCCGAAATCTGAAAATCACATGTAGAAGGAAATAAGAGTCCATGACCAGGAGTGCTTTTAAGATACCAAAGGACACGAAGAGCAGCCTCATAGTGTAAAGTCTTGGGATTTTACATGAACTGACCGAGTACATTCACAGAGAAATGTCAGGACGGGTGATGGTCAAATAAATAAGGAGTCCAACTAATCGTCGATAACTGTGGGGATTAGGTAAGGGGTCACCATCAGTTGGAGAGAGCTTCAATTTTGTTCATAGGAAAGTGGCATGCCAAGATTTCCAGAGTCAAAAAGAATGTCAAGAGTGTACTTTCTTTGGTTAATAAAAATTCCAGCAGAAGAGCGGGCAACTTCAATGCCCAAGAAATACTTTAAGACACCAAGATCTTTTATCTTGAAACGATCAGAAAGGAAATGTTTAAGATCAGATAAAGACTGAGCATCATTACCTGCCAATAAGATGTCATATACATAAACAAGAACCACTGTAAAGGAGGAACCACATCTAGAGTAAACATAGAGTGATCAACATGAGACTGAGCATAATCGGTTTCAATGAGAATGGAAGAGAGCTTAGAATACCAGTTCCGTGAAGCCGCTTTAGCCTATAAGGGGATTTGCATAAACGACAAACACGAGACTCCCCTTTACGACAATAACTAGGAGGTAGACTTATATAAAACTTTTCATGTAAATCACCATGTAATAAGGCATTATTCACATCCAACTGGTGAATATGCTAGTGATACGCAGCTGCTACAACAAGAACACATCGTACAGTGACAAGTTTGGCAACATGGGCAAATGTGTCATGGTAGTCAAGTCCTTCAACCTGTATATATCCCTTGGCCACTAACCGAGCATTGTATCGCTCAATGGAACCATCAGCACGAAGTTTAGTTTTAAAAACTCATTTACAACCTACAGGATTCTTACCAGGAGGAAGAGAGGTGAGAATCCTCCTGGTAAGAATCCAGGTATGGTTAGCCTCAAGAGCCTGGAGTTCAGTAGTCATAGCGTCATGCCATTGTAGATGCTTAATAGCTTCAGATAATCGAGTAGGGTCTGTAGCGTGAGACATAGCAGAAAGAAAAGAAAAATGTTCATTGGAAAAAACAAGCATATGAATAAATTTAGAGAGAGAATAGACTATACCTGAAGACGCGAGTGAAGCAGTGGGAGGTCGAGATGTCCACGTTGGGAGGATAGGACATATATAGTCATGTAGATGAGCAGGGTGTGTAATGGTATGATGTGGGCGAGTGTTGGGAGGTGTCATTATAGGAGAGCGAGGGGTTATTATAGAAGGAGTAGATTGATTATCTAGAGTAATAAGGAAATCATATGAGGAGGGGATTGAGTGAGGATTATCAGGCAGAATATGAGATTCGAAAATAGGTAGAGGTAGGGTGGGAGGGTGTAGTGGCAGGCAGCAAGGTGATCATTTTGAATGGAAAGATGTATTCGAAGAAAGTGACGTCACGAGAAATTTTGATTTTCTTAGTTTCTAGATCAAAAACCTTGTAGGCACTATGAGTAGGAGGATACCTTAAAAATATGCAAGGGGTCGCCTGAGGTTGGAACTTATCACGGTTAGAAGCTAAGGTGCGAGCATAACATAAACAACTAAACACACGTAAATGATCATAAGAGGGTTGTTTACGAAATAAACGTTCATAAGTGGAGGTATTATCTAAACTAGGTAAAGGGGTACGATTGATGAAATAAACGGCTGTCAAAACACATTAACCCCAAAACGAGATAGGGAGATTGGACTGAAAGCGAAGGTAATGAGCCACATTAAGTATGTAGCGATGCTTTCGTTCAGCAACCGCATTTTGTTGGGGAGTTTCGACACAAGTACGTTCGTACAATACACCATGATCAACAAAAACGTTTTGAGTGGAATAAGAAAGAAATTCTTGGTCGTTATCAAAACGAACGTGCTTTATATTGACATTAAATCGGGTACGGCCCATAGTAAAGAATTTCTTTAAATAAGATAAAGTATCTGATTTTAAGCGCATCAAGAAAACCCGTGTGGCACGAGAATAATCATCAACGATGGTTAAAAAATAATGTGCACCACATACATTTGCAGCATGATAGCCATCCCATATATCAATAAATATGCGATCAAAAGGATGAGAACTTTTATTCGGAACTAAATTAAAAGGAAGTCGGGTCTGTTTACTCTTGACACAAGCATCACAATGATGTAATTTGTTTTCAATAGTAATAGACTTTGGAAAATTAGAAAGAGACGGGTGACCAAACCGTTAGTGCCATGTACTAAATGAGGGTTGGGTGGTGGCGTGTAGTGCAGAGGCAGTAATAGGCTTGAAGTAGTAGAGACCATCTTTCTCCTCACCCACTCCAATCAGTGTCTTCGTTTTGAGGTCCAGAAAAATACAGAAAGAAGGAAGAAAAAATAACAACACAGTTTAAACTTTTTGTGAGTTTACTGACAAATAGAAGATTAAAGGAATTAACATGATGTACATGAACAGATGCACCATTTGGCAATTGAACATAAGTAGGAGAATTATTTGGGGAGGGAATAATATTCATAGAAAGGTGGCTTATGTGGTGTGTAACACCACTATCAATTATCCAAGATGGAAAAGAATTCAAAGAAAAGGAATTACTAGAAAAACTTAGAGTTGAGGGTTTTAGTAGTTCGAAGAGCTGAGTTCACTACTCTGGAGTGAGGCCAGGAACCATACTACCTGTTGGAGGAGAACTTGAAGAACCAGAGACTGCATTTGCTAATGATGTTGAACCTTTACATGTACGAGTGTTCTTTTTCTTTGAAGGCCACCAATCAGGATAACCAATGAGTGCAAAACACTTGTCACGTGTGTGGCTAGACTTGCTACATTCTTCACAAACAATAGCAAGAACTGAAGAACTCGTGAAGGAAGTGGAAAGCAATGGAGCATTAGTAGTGCGGTTAACATGTCATAGAATATGTTGTCGTCGAACTTGCAGTGCTGTACCATCCACTGGATTATGGCATGGTATCTGTAAGAGACGATGGGTCTCTTGATGTAGAATGGCAAAGCATTTACTTACATGTGGAAGGGGATCCATGGCAAGTATTTGATTACGAGTATGCTGGAATCGATCACTCAAGCCCATTAAAAATTGGAAAACACGTTCAGAAGTTTGAAGATCAGTGAGATCTTTTAGAGCACTACAAGAGCATGCTTTTGATGTTTGTAAAGAAGAGAATTCCTCCCATAATTGCTTGATTATATTGTAATATAGAGTGATGGATAGATTTTCTTGTCGAAAGGGTGGCAATATCACGCTTCAAAAGAAATATTCTCTGATACCGTGTAGAGATTTGGGGTTCCATCTTAAAACATCAACCTTATTAAGAGGAGTAGCTTATGTACGAGTGTTCTTTTTCTTTGATGGCCACCAATCAGGATAACCAATGAGTGCAAAACACTTGTCACGTGTGTGGCTAGACTTGCTACATTCTTCACAAACAATAGCAGGAACTGAAGAACTCATGAAGGAAGTGGGAAGCAATGGAGCATTAGTAGTGCGGTTAACATGTCATAGAATATGTTGTCGTCGAACTTGCAGTGCTGTACCATCCACTGGATTATGGCCTGGTATCTGTAAGAGACGATGGGTCTCTTGATGTAGAATGGCAAAGCATTTACTTACATGTGGAAGGGGATCCATGGCAAGTATTTGATTACGAGTATGCTGGAATCGATCACTCAACCCCATTAAAAATTGGAAAACACGTTCAGAAGTTTGAAGATCAGTGAGATCTTTTAGAGCACCACAAGAGCATGCTTTTGATGTTTGTAAAGAAGAGAATTCCTCCCATAATTGCTTGATTATATTGTAATATAGAGTGATGGATAGATTTTCTTGTCGAAAGGGTGGCAATATCACGCTTCAAAAGAAAAATTCTCTGATACCGTGTAGAGATTTGAGGTTCCATCTTAAAACATCAACTTATTAAGAGGAGTAGCTCAAATTATGTGATCAATTTTTTTTAGTTTTAATCGGATCGAATAACTCGTTGAAATTTAACGGGCTCTGATACCATGTTAAGATTTGGGGTTCCATCTTAAAAGGTCAACCTTATTAAGAGGAGTAGCTCAAACTCTTATAAATTGGTCTATGTTTTCATCTTTATTCGATGTGGGATTTTTTCCTTCAACATGCCCTCGCAAGATGGTGGCTCATTTGAGCAGACCAATCTTGAAATTCGTGTGCTCAATTTTTTGAGTTTTAGTCGGATCGAATCGCTCGTTAGAGCTTAACGGGCTCTGATGCCATGATAAAATGTTAATGGAATGAGGGAAAATCTTTTCTCATTGATTTGGTAGAATGTACATTCATAATATAACTAAATTGAATCACAGGAGCTATAATCAAGCAGCTACACAAGGAAATATTCGAAATTAGAATCAACTCTTCATGTAAAGCTTAAATCACGTAATAAAAGGGGTGGAGAAGAGGTGTGGGTGGGGTAGGAGGAACAGAGAAGAATGTGGAAGACAACCAAAAATATTTGAAGATAAACAGTTGATTCAAATTTCCTTGTGGGCCAAATTGTAGGGTCAAACCTCAATTCATTAACCTTCCTCGTAACTATATTTATTTCACCCCTAAACTCTATCCTAAAATCATCAAAACTCAAAAACTTGTCTCTCTATTTACAATTCTGTCATGGCGGATACTGGTAATGGTGCAGTTGATGAAAGAAGAATGTGTGGAATCCCAGAAAAATTTCAACTACACTTGGCCATGTTGGCCTTGCAATTTGGATATGCAGGTTTCCATGTGGTTTCAAGATTTGCTCTTAACATGGGAATCAGCAAAATTGTGTTCCCAGTTTATAGAAACATTCTTGCCTTGCTTCTTCTCTTGCCGTTTGCCTATTTTCTTGAAAAGTATGTCACTGGATATCATTTTGTTTGTTTCAAATACATATATTCTGAATTTTTTTTAGCTCAATGAATTTTCTAATATTTTTTTTTTGTTTGATCACCCAGGAAAGAAAGGCCTCCTCTTACTTGGAATTTCCTCATTCAGTTCTTCTTCCTCGCAGTTGTTGGGTATGATATTCATTAGATCATACGTACTACTACAAACTACAAAAATTTAACTCTTTTTTTTCTTGTTTAATCCATTGAGTACTGTCTAATCCCGTTGTGGCTTATCTTTCAAGAATTTGTGTAATAATTAAGCGATTTTGGACAAAAATGACAGGATAACTGCAAATCAAGGATTCTACTTACTAGGTTTGGAAAACACATCGCCAACTTTTGCTTCTGCAATTCAAAATTCTGTGCCAGCCATTACATTTCTTATGGCTGTATTACTCAGGCAAGCTAAGAATAACTGCCTCTAATATATATACATACACACACAAACACACTATATAAAGATCACAGAAAATTCTATCTTTTTTTGTCAAGATCATAAGTTGTACTTGTTTTTTCAATAAACAATATTTTCAGGATCGAAAAAGTAAGACTGGATCGAAAAGATGGGATTTCAAAGGTTGCCGGGACAATTCTCTGCGTAGCAGGAGCTTCTGTAATTACACTTTACAAAGGTCCTACAATATACAGCCCTGCTCCACCACTGCAAAGTGCTTCCCCAATGTTTCTTTCCCTCGGAGATGCCAAGGGAAAGAACTGGACACTGGGCTGCATTTTCTTGATTGGCCATTGCCTGTCATGGTCCGCCTGGCTCGTGCTCCAGGCACCGGTTCTCAAGAAATACCCAGCCCGGCTCTCATTTACTTCGTATCAGTGTTTCTTTGGAGTTTTACAGTTTCTTGTGATTGCTGCATTCGTCGAGAGAGATGCTCAGGCTTGGCTTATTCACTCTGGTGGAGAGCTTTTCAGTGTTTTCTATGCGGTAAATTACCATTTCTTTGTTGCACACAATTTTAAATCACAAACTCTTCAGAATAAGAGTTTAAACTTTTAAAAGATCGAGAATATAATATGATATGTCAATATAATCCTTCTAGATCTTGGAGTTGTTGGGTTGTGACTTGTAAGCGTGTGTTTGTCTGGGCATATGAAAGACAGCAAAACTAAACTGGGGTATACATGAATGAATTGGCAGGGAGTGGTGGCATCTGGGATCGCATTCGCTGTACAGATATGGTGCATTGATAGGGGTGGCCCCGTTTTCGTGGCGGTGTATCAGCCTGTTCAGACCCTCGTTGTCGCCATTATGGCCTCCGTTGCTTTAGGAGAGGAGTTCTACTTGGGAGGGTACTATTTATTTTCTCTTCCTTTTCATTTTCCTCTACATATTAATTAATTGGACCTCATAAAATTAGTAAATAAAAAAACATTACAATATTGAAGTTTGAAATGGTTTTTAAGATTTGTTTGGCAATACTTCTGCTTTTGCATCGACTCTTGTAGAAAAGTTTAATGAGAAAATTATCTTTAAGTCATTTTTCTCTAAAAAAACTTTTAGTCAGACAGAGTATTTTTAGAAAATAATTTAAATATATTTAAAAGCAATTTTTTGGTTTTAAAAGTCTTGACAAACGAGCCATTAATATCCATAAAACTCGAGAGATGTTTAATGCATCAACATTTTCAGTATCTTTTATTAAAACATGACCAAAGATGAATTTCTTTCGAAATATTTATCTTTTATCGAGTACCTTCAATTTCAAAACTTTACTCCTATTTGGTATAGATTAAAATCATTTTTTTAGTATATTTTGATAAGCGTTAATGAAATGTATGATTAAAAAATTGTGAATTTCATGAATGTATAATCAAAAATAATTATTGACTTTAACTTGAAATTAAAATCAGATTTAATTATGTACCAAACAGGATCTTTATGTCATTTTGGGTTTGGGACAATGTAAAACTGCATTAGTTTTGTTCACGGGACCAAAATAATGAAACTTGAACTTTGAAGGATGAAGTTGAAAGTTTCATGAAATTTAGGACTATTTGGACAATTTACTTTTCTGACTAGCTCTGGTGGTCGAACACTGCAAAAAAACTTATTTATGATTATGATGTACAGGATCATTGGAGCAGTACTGATCATATCAGGGTTGTACTTCGTGCTGTGGGGCAAAAACGAAGAAAGGAAATATTCGCAGAGGGCAGCGATTCAGTCCCCCGCAGACCACGCCAACACCAGAGTACCAAGTCACGTCAAGACCTCCATCACTCAGCCACTACTTTCTCAGTCAACAGAAAATGTTTGACCACCAACGTACAACCAATATTTGCAAGAAAAACAATCATGAATCCAATATGCTTGAGTGTGTATTTCGTTAGGATTTTCCTTTTTAATATTTAGTAGCTTTTTCTCTTTAGTAATTAGTAGTGGCTTAAAAGGGGGAGGAATGTCAAGATTATGGTCTTTTGGTGTGGGATTTAAACATGGAAATCCCATATGGAATGGTATTTTATATGTTAA
The DNA here is from genome assembly GCA_903798375.1 of Fraxinus sp. D2006-0159. Classification (NCBI taxonomy): domain Eukaryota; kingdom Viridiplantae; phylum Streptophyta; class Magnoliopsida; order Lamiales; family Oleaceae; genus Fraxinus; species Fraxinus sp. D2006-0159. The sequence continues at coordinate 6,471 of CAIGRQ010242772.1, read as the reverse complement.
TTAATACCATATTAATGGTTTGTTTAATTTATGGAAAAAAAAAATTAATGTGAAACTTTTTTTTCTCAAAGTTGTGTGATTCTATTAAAAATAGATAAAAGTTAGCAAATCCCGTGAAATGAAATATGTGGTAAAAATAAATAAAAGCATGAGTCCAACGAAATTTAACCAGTTTTTTAGCAAATAAAAACTTATATAAAAAAAAAATAACAATCCTATCGTAGTTTCAAAATAAACTTTCAAATTTAAGAAACTTGATGAAATATTTCAACTATCAAGTGGTCACAATTTATGACCTCTGATAAAAATCTATAACTTATATTTAACCAAATATGTCAATGACACATATTAGTCACAAATGATACAAGGCTACATTAGCAAAAACATATTTTGTAGATCACAATTATATATATAATCACAAATCGCACATTTTAATAAGTTGCAAATTATTTCCTCTCTCCGTCCCATTTTATATAGGTTGATTTCTTTATTTTCTTGTCCCAAGCATATACTCATGTTTCTTTGTTATTATTTTTATTTGTTTTCTAATTTATCGTTATTTCATTTGCCTAGTTATTACCTATGTGAGAATTGAAAATTAAATTATTCAATTTCTTTACTTATATAAATAAGACTAATGGAGTACTAATTACATTACTTGAGTCAAAGAAAAGGAGACAAGGGAATGCATTACATCATTAAAAGTTAAATTACTATGATATTAGATGTGGTGACTCGAGATTTAAAATGATAAATCATGCTACATTACTAGGGCCTACGTGGCCATGGTAAATGGGTTTAACCCTAAAATGATTAACACACTCTAATCATTCTCATTGGGGTCTGCTAACCTCACTTTAGTTCCCCCGTACCACCAAATACACGAGTATATAAAATGACGTTTAGAGATGTATTTGATAAGACATAAATCTCACATCGGTTAAATATTAAATTATTAATTTACAGAAGCAAAGTAACATTTTAAGAGAGAATTCAATACCCAATATGGTATAAGAGTTCATAATGTTCGAACAAGCCATCAAATTTCAAGATTGGTGTGTTGAAACAGGCTACCATCTTGCGACGAATGATAAGGCTTAAATCCTAGGACAATAAATATAAATAAATAAATAACATCTAAGTAATTGAACTATCCATCATAACAAAATTGAAATTATAAATGAAGCCTCAAGACTTAATAGTTAAGTCTTAGTAACAGTGGCTTTTAGCATTAGTTCGAGTCACTCTCACATTATTTAATAAATACAAATATTACGTAACTTTATTAAATAATGTGGTAATGGTCATTATTACTTAAATTGATGTTAGTTATCATTATTATTGTTTATTGGACTTAATTAAAGAAGATACATGTGACAATCTATCACATATCCTCCTGTTATGCCTCTTCCAATGAACTCTAAGCAAGGCCAAGAGGTAGCTACATCATAAGTGAACCTAAGCCCACACTCCAAGTCATTTTGCCCATGTGGCAAGTTGACCGAATCCCCATTGGTCAAACCCCCATGGAGAGTTGAGCCTTGATGGATGAGGTGAGATATGTAGAGGTGTTTTAGAGAAAATCTTCATACAAAATCTTGTATCAAGTTCATGCTATCACAACTCACTAAATGGCGGCTCTACTCAATTAAACAAGTCAAATCTAGTCTTACACGTTAAGCCTTGGATTACGAAGCCATCACAACATTAAATGAAATATGACCTAGAAATGATTGATTGATGTCTATGACAAGAAGTCCCAACCGCTAGAATGAAGCCCCGTGTATCTTCATCCAACGACTCTTATTCATCATTTTCTACTATAAAATCTCATATTTAGCCCGTGTTTAGTACACATTAAAATTTTCATTTTCATTCTTTTACTCATTTTCAACCACACATTTTTCAATAAAATAATTTTTTTTCATCACACCAATAAGCTTTCTTTCTTTTTCAACTACACATTATCCATCAATCTATTATTCCAGAATACATTCTTTTAAAATAATGTGGTTCAAACACACCCTTAGTGTCATTCAAAGTAATACAAATTTAAACTCTCAAATTATAACCTTGTCAGGTTACTATTCCATCAATTATTCCCCAAAGTTGACCACCTTTTTATATTGGAAGCTCACGTCTAAAGCTCTCATACACTCTATTTTTCTTCCCCAACTGACTTGACATTGGAGTGCGCGCGATCAACTCCACCTCCACCGAAGGGGGCCACATGTGGTTAAGGTTTGTCCAAATGTGTAGGAACAAGTCTTGCGTGGACGTGAGAGGCCTTGAAATCTGTTAACCACGTTGCAGGTACATTTTTTGGAGTCAACAGATTGATGTCGTCTGTGAGAAACGACACTATAACGACGAACATCCCATGGAAAAAGCATACAAATAGTGCCTAGGCTTTCCCTTTGAAAAAAGATTTTGTTCTTGAAGAAAGAACAAATGACAGTCCCTTGAGAAAAATAAAATTATAAGCTCAACGCAGTCAATTGACATGTGATGCTCTTTGGAAAAATGAGTATTTTGAGTTTAAAATCGACTTAGAAGAGTCCCTCTTTGAAGAAAAGATGCGCCTTCGTACCATGAATTCAAGCAAAGAATAGGCTTTCCCCTTAAAAAGGTTTTGCTCTTGAATAAAGAGTAAGTGGAAGCCCCAAACACAAAAGATTCGAAGTCCAACTCAACATCTTGGGTGTTCACTCCTTGAAAAATGAGTATTTTGATGACAGAATACACTCAAGTAAAAGAGGCATCCACCCACAATAAGTGCTAGTGATAAATATGGACACCCAGATCTAGAGAAGTCCCTGAAGAAGAGGTCTTATGGACCAAAGCCACTCTTATGCAACAACTCCAATTGTAATGAAATATGTATAACCCATGTAAATGGGGGGGGGGGGCTATGAAAAAAAAGGCCATAAGCAAAAGAACTCCTAAAAAAATGGAGGCCCCTGAAAAGGAGCCATTAATTGAATAACCCCTGAAAAATAAGATGTCTTTAAAGAAGAGACTATGAAGGAGAACCCTTGAAGAACAAGTTCGAAGAATTAAGAGGCCTCATCCTTGAAACATGGGACTTCGCCTTTACACAAATGCTTCATTTATTTTCAAAGGCTTTATCCTTGTAGGAATAATCCAACTCTACAACTATGATTTTTTTCAAGTGTAGAGGCTTCATGTTGGCCTATTCAACAACGCTTCTACCATTCAACACCTCTTTCAAGCCTATGCATAAATGCCTCCCACATGTGATAAGGAAAAATCCCCAAATTGAAGGAGAACAATGCAGAGAGAGAGAGAGAGAGAGAGAGAGAGAGAGAACAAAAACGTTAACTTGGGGTACTAAAGTGTAGTAGTGTCAAAAGCTGGAGGACTTTGGAGGCAATGTATCAAATGTATGATTGAAATAAAAGTCAAAATATGGGGACCAAAATGTAGAAGATGAAAAGTTAAGGGACCTGATCGTGCTATTATTGAGGGACTTGAAGACAATTTTTAGCTTCGCTTATGAATCAATGCATCCTCCAAAGAAAAAGATGTGACCCTTGAAAATGTCATGAATAAAAGAACTCCTAAAAAAGGGAAGCATTTGAAAAGGCTATGAAAAGTATAACCCATGAAGAAGGGAGGACCCTTAAAGAATGGGTCATATATGAAGAATTGCAAGGCTTCATTCATGAAGCATAAGATCATTTTTGAAACTACAATTTTTATAAGCGTTGAAACCTCATTTCACATATGCATGAGCTTCTCCAACATCCCTGAAAAACGGAGGTCTCTGAAAAAGTAGCTATGAATAATAATTCCTAAAGAATGAAGGTCCCTAAAAAGGGGGTCATACTTGATGAGTTCATAGGCCCTATTCCTGAAACATGAGACTTCGTAATGCAATACCTCATCTCGCCTAATGTATAAATGCCTCCATCTTGCAAGGCTTCAACTATATAAACTATCTTTCATAGATGAATCAAACATAATAGAAGTAGCCCTTACAAAGAAGATCTATTTCCACGCAAGGAAGTAAAATAGTCTCATCACGGATAAGTGTGATTCACCTTACAGAGAGTTACAACTTGTTACCTTATAGGATTAGCCCCTTCTATGAATGGATCAAATACCATGGAGGAAGCCTTTGCAAGGAAGAGTTATTCCCTTGCAAGGAGGTACAATAGACCCTTCCATCAAGGATAAGTGTGATGAATCCTACATAGAGTCACAACTTGTTGCCTTAGAGGATTAGCCCCCCTTCCATAGATGAATCAAATACCATGGAAAAAGCCTTTATACGGAAGAGTTACCCCCTTGCAAAAGGGCTTCGGCCAAGTTCGATTCAGCCTTATTAATGACTACCCTTTCCCGAAGGGGCTCTCCATTATGCAAAGGGCCTCGATCAAGTTCAGTTCAACTTTATTAACGGCTACCTCTTCTCGAATGGGCTTTCCCTTATGCGAAGGGCTTTGTCCAAGTTTAATTTAGACTTATCAACGACTGCCACCTCCAGAATGGGTTCTCCCTCATGCAAAGGGCATTGGCCAAGTTTAATTCAGCCTTATCAAAGGATACCTTTTCCCGACGAGGCTCTTACTTATGCAAAAGGCCTCGGCCAAGTTCAATTTAGCCTTATCAACTTATGCTTCTTCTCGAAGGGGCTCTTCCTTATGCAAAAGGCCTCGACCAAGTTTAATTCAGCCTTATTAACGTCCGTCTCTTCCCAAAGGGGCTCTCCCTTATCTAAAGGATCTCGACCAAGTTCAATTAAGCCTTATTAACGACCGTATCTTCCCGAATGAGCTCTCCCTCATGTAAAAGGCGTTAGCCAAGTTCAATTCAGCCTTATCAATGGCTGCCTCTTCTCGAAGGGGCTCTCCCCCATGCAAAGGGCCTCAGCTAAATTCATTTAAGCTTTATCAACGATCGTCTCTTCCCGAATGGGTTTTCCCTTATAAAAAGGGTATCGACCAAGTTTAATTCAATCTTATCAATGGTTGCCTCTTCTCGAATAGGCTTTCCCTTATGTAAAGGGTCTCGACCAAGTTTAATTCAGTCTTATCAACATCTGTCTCTTCCTAAATGGGCTCTCTTTCATGCAAAAGGCCCCGACCAAGTTCAATTAGGCTTATCGACGGCTGCCTCTTCCCAGATGGGCTTTCCTTCATGCAAAGGCCTCGCCTAATTTCAATTAAGCCTTATCCATGATTGTCTCTTCTCGAATGAGCTCTTCCTCATGAAAAGTGCCTCACCCAAATCCAATTCAATATTACAGGCTTCATCTATCCCAAAAGGCTTGCCTAAATGTAAGGGCTTCACATTAAATCAAGTTCGCAAAGTGCTTCAAAAATTTGCTCATATTGTACATTCAAAGTCTATGCATTATATAAATATTCATACATAGACTTGGAGAACTATTGTTGTGCCTCTACCAACGAAGCTCTAAGCAAAGCCAAGTTATAGCTACACAGCAAGTGAACCTAGACCCACAATTCAAATCATTATGTCCATGTAGCAATTTGGCCGAAGCCTTATGGTCGAACCCGAATTTGGCCAAATCCCCATAGATGGGGTGAGATAGGTAGAGGCGTTTTAGAAAAGATTTTTGTACAAGATCTTGTATCAAGTGGATGATGTGACAACCACTAATATGCGGCTCTACTCAATCAAACAAGTCAAGTCTAGTTTTACATATCGACCTAAGGCTTCCAACCATCACAACATTAAATGCAGCATGTCCTAAAAATGATTGTCTATGACAAGGAGCCCCAACTGCTAGGATGAGGCCGTGCGTCTCTTCATCCAACAACTCTTACTTATCATTTTCTACTATAAATGCTCAGACTTAGGGTCCGTCTGATAGACAAAGGTGGAAAAGAATTCAAATTCCACGTTGTTGGAAAATAAAAACTCACCAAACTCATAGGAATTCGTTTTCCATGAAAATAAAGAAAATGCAACTTAGAGTGGTTGTATCTAAGTTTCAATTTCCATGTTGCAATCAAACGGTCAAAGTGGAATTCGTTTTCCTCGAATGTGATATTTTTCATGAAAAATGTGACAATCAAACAGGGCCTTAGTGTCATTTAAAAGTAATGCAAATTTTGACTCTCAACTATAACTTTGCCATATCACTGTTCCATTTGTTATTCCCCAAAATCGAGTCTCTTTTTATATTGGAGGTTCACATCTAAAACACTCTCACACTTGTATTTTTTCTTCACCAACTGACTTGAATGTCGAAGTGCGCGTGGCCAACTCCACTCCTACCAGAAGAGGCCACGTGTGACTAACAATTTGTCCAAATGTGTAGGAACAAGACTTGCGTGGATGTGAGAACCCTCAGACTTTGTTGGCCACATTGAATGTATATTTTTTGGCGTCAACCCCTCCTATTTTGTTTAATGTATCAATTAATATTATTACATAACAACATATGTGACTTACAGATTACACGCAGGTCATTTTTCTTAA
>CAIGRQ010242742.1:0-13998 GCA_903798375.1 Fraxinus sp. D2006-0159 | reverse complement strand
CAATTCCCAAGAAAACAAATTCTAAGCAATTCAATTCCCAGTAAAATATTTTCTTTCCACCCATTTTCCACCTTTGCAATCAAACGGACCCTAAATCTCCTCACGTGGACCTAATTGAACTTTATAATATTATTGAAACCCAATGCAATGAGTAGTGGAAGTAAATTTTGAAAATTGAGTGATGATTAAGAAGCATTTTAAAGTTTGGAATACTTCGTGATTTTTGAAACAAATATCCCATCACTACAATATAAAAGAGCAAAAAACTTGGCAGTCACGTGTCGCAATTTCTCATCGTTGACATAATTCAATTTTTTTTTTCCATTCATTAACTTTCATGCAATGATCACCTCCAGTGCAATTTTCTCCATTTCCATGTGCAACCTCTTTATCCCAAATTCTTTCATATTTCTTTTACAATCCCGATCTCCATTTGGTGATGATTATAAGGATAATCTAAATGTAAGATTTGTTGAATAGGAGTTGGACAGTAAAATTTAGTCAATGTATTCTTCTATCACTAGAAGAGTTGGAATCGAAGGTAAAGATGGAGAAGAAGAAAAAGAGGAAAAACATGGGCTCTTTTAAAACGAGCATGGCCAGTTTTGGTTCTCCCCGAAAGATAAATAGCTTTCTTGAATTTGTTTACTTCCAGATTCGTCGCAGCTAAATACTCCGTCTCCATTTTCAAGTCTACTTTTTTCTTCAGATAAGTGATTTTGCTTATTGCTTATTTTGAGATGAAAATAATCTAATAAGCTTCTTAACACTCTGAAAGCCGGAGCAGTTTCTTTTACAGCATTTTGTTCTGATTGTTAAACAATGTTTGTCTGATTCATTATGAGTTATATAGCCATGATTAACGGGAGAATAATGTGTAGGGAAAGTGTTTGATAATTGAACTTTATAATATTATTGAAACCCAATGCAATGAGTAGTGGAAGTAATTTTTGAAAATTGAGTGATGACTAAGAAGCATTTTAAAGTTTGGAATACTTCGTGATTTTTGAAACAAATATCTCATCACTACAATAGAAAAGAGCAAAAAACTTGGCAGTCACGTGTCGCGATTTCTTATCGTTGACATAATTCAATTTTTTTTTTTCGTTCATTAACTTTCATGTAATGATCACCTCCAGTTCAATTTTCTCCATTTCGATCTTATCCCAACTTCTTTCATGTTTCTTTTACAATCCCGATCCCCATTTGGTGATGATTATAAGGATAATCTAAATGTGAGATTTGTTGAATAGGAGTTGGACAGTAAAATTTAGTGTCAATGTATTCTTCTATCACTAGAAGAGTTGGAATCGAAGGTAAAGATGGAGAAGAAGAAAAAGAGGAAAAACATGGGCTCTTTTAAAACGAGCATGACCAGTTTTGGTTCTCCCAGAAAGATAAATAGCTTTCTTGAATTTGTTTACTTCCACATTCGTCGCAGCAAAATACTCCGTCTCCATTTTCAAGTCTACTTTTTTCTTCAGATAAGTGATTTTGCTTATTGCTTATTTTGAGATGAAAATAATCTAATAAACTTCTCAACACTTTGAAAGTCGGAGTAGTTTCTTTTACAGCGTTTTGTTCTGATTGTTAAACAATGTTTGTCTGATTCATTATGAGTTATACAGCCATGATTAACGAGAGAATAATGTGTAGGGAAAGTGTTTGATAAATGGTAGCATTAAGCTTGAGATTTTCTGTTTTAATAATTAGTTTTGCTATGGGTTTATATAGTAGTTTATTCTTACAATATGTTGAATTTGTTATTAAATAGCACTATTATAAAAAAAAACAAAAGTATTCGCGCAGCACGGAGGACACCGTGTCCGCAATGCCTGGACACCGTTTGTCCGCGCTGCACGGACACTTTTTTTTTTTCTCTCTACCAATAGCATTTTCGTTAAAGTTTCAACTAACATTTTGAGATACATATTCTTTTATTAATTGCATATGACATAAATTTTTCCTTCTCTCTTCTTGCTTATGATCAATAATTTAATCTACATAATTAATTTAACTAATATGCAGTAGATTGTTAAAGTTTGAATTTTTATTGTTAACATTCGTTTTTTTCATTATTTGAAGATGAAAAATAAAGTTGCATTTATTTGCTTTGAAACCTCTTATCTGAAAATCAAATACTGTCAATTTTAAAGCAGTGGTTGGTAGCAGCTTTTACCTTTGCCCCTACACGTCCCCTCTTTTTATGTTTTTATTGACTCTTTACAATATTTTTAGAGAAATTGTAGAATGATGATATTTTTTTTAGTTTGTTGGTGATTTTAGGAAGTTTACTGAAGCGGAGGTTGTGGGAATGACTTTTCCAGAGATAAACACAATCATTCTAGAGAAGATTTTTCAGTACATTTACTATGTCTTCAATATGCTAGGTAATCACTTTCACCTCAATTTCCTTTTTGGTTCTTTTATTTTATGAGGAGATTACAATTCTTTTTCTCAATTTGTTTAGGCTAAAATCTAGGCCGCTTGTTGAAATTTTCATAATTTATGTTTTGATAATTTATTATTTATCATGGATGTTGCCTGGTGGATCCATTCTTCTAATTTTTTTATTCACTGAAACCTTGCAACAAGCGAATTAAGAAAAAGAAGTGTATTGATAACTGTTTAGGTATTCAGGTTTTGTCTAATTTTATTAAGCCCCTGCTTGAGCCCCATTTTGATCAAAACTCATTTTTTGGAAAACTAATTTTCAACTATACATTCTCCCATAAAATAAATTTACACGTAAATTAAAAAACAATTCTTACTTTTTAACCACAAATTTTTCACAAATCACTATTACAAAGCTTATTATTCTAAAAAAAAAAAAAAAAAAAAAAAAAAAAAAAAAAAAAGCCCTAAATTTCAAGCAATAAATGTAATAGGTTTATCAAAATTCAACTGTAAATTTCCTCCACGAAACTGTAGCCATTGGGTTNAAAAAAAAAAAAAAAAAAAAAAAAAAAAAAAAAAAAAAAAAAAAAAAAAAAAGCTCAAACGGGGGCAAATGTATTTATCACATATACTTGTAAGTATATTTGTTTGAGAAATAAAAATAAAAAATTGACACGACAAAGACTCAAAGTAAAGTAAGTATACTAATGATAGTTTGAATTTGGCTATATTTACTTGCATACAACGAAATATATTTACAACATTTTCAATTCCATAATGCTTTTTAGTAATTGAGCAATTGATATGGAGGTATAAATTATATCTCAACTGGTGTTATAATGATAATGGTACACACTCGGTCTATAATTTCAGTTTATTAATGAGATATCAGATTTATATGTGATAACATCTTTTATTTATTTCGTTGATTATAATTGTAGTTTTCGATTTTTTTTGTTGGTTGTAGGGACGGAGGAAGTTATATGTAAACAACCACAACAAGATGGTTGAAAAAGCAGCTTTGAATGATTTTTGTGAACATGCTTTAGCTTATGAGTCAATTGAAGTTGAGAATTATTTGAAAGTAGTTGAATTGATGGAGTTTGGATTTGAAAAGGTGCAAGTGTTCTTTGTCAAACCAAAGCTTAATATACTACTCAATTTGGTTGGCTTGCCCTACCAAATTGTATAACTTGATGTTATTATTCTTGCTTATAGATGGAAAATATAAAATGTTGCTTTTCTGTTTTAGATTTATATATGATGCACCAACATTCAAGTTGTTGGATCAGAGACACAATGACTTCAATATGTAATTTAGCGCTTAATGGTCACGCAGATGTAGGATATGTCACGATTATTTATATCTATATAATTTTTTTTAACCTTAAGCAAACTAGGCGTTTATGTACACATTTCTTAGTCCTCCTCAACTTTTTGCCTGCATCGTATGCGGTACTGTTATTCATTTTCATAATCCCTATGCTTTGAAATTTTCAATGTTTCTATTTGTTCTTTTGGTTCCCTATTTGATTAATTTTATCCTTTATTTTTTTCATGAAAAATGAATTTCTACATTTTTTTTAATGTTTGTTTTGATTATAACAAGATACAAATAAAATAATTTTATTCCTGTAACTTTTTGTTGTTCTCGTGAAACTTTGTGATTTGTGTTAACTAAATCCTTATCAAATTAAAAGAATGGAGTTGTTATAGTTTTCTTTATCTTTAATGGAGTATATTGTATTTTTTTATAGGAGATCTGTGAATATTGTCGTCTACCTGATTTGTGCTTCAAAAGGTGAGTGAGTAACGAAATTACATCTATAGTTATGTTAAAAGGATAACGTATTGAAAATAGTGAAACATGAGATCAATACTTGATACTTGCTGACCATTAATAAAAAGTTGAACTTGTAATTTGTTTTAACGTTTTATAAGTCCCTGTTTGGTACACATTAAAATTTTCATTTTCATTCTTCTACTTATTTTTAACTACACATTTTTCAATAAAATAATATTTTTCATCACATCAATAATTTTTCATTATTTTTCAACCATACATTCTCCATCAAGATACTATTCTAGAATACATTTTTCCAATATAATATGGCTCAAACACACCCTAAAAAATTGAGATGTAAATTTTTTTTTTTGTTCCGTGATTCTTATAGCAGATTAGGCATTTTCCTGCGATACTGTTATTTACAAATGAATTTTTCTAAAATTATATACATTTATTTTTAACATTAAACAATTAATGTGGAACGCATGTTCTCCGACTAGTTAATGCAAAAAGGCCCCAAAAAAAAAAAAAAAAAACAGATAATTAAGGCTCCCAGCTTAAGACTAAACGACAACGTTTAACCGTAAGAAATAACATTCTCACTTCGACTAGAAAAACTAGAACTAGTATAGAAGAAGGTTCATGCTGCTCATCACCTTCCCCACAGCTTAAAGCAAAATTGCTGAAAAAATGAAGCATAAAATTAGCTATGGAAGCGTAAGATTTTCAATAATCTTCATACTGGGATCGACTTTTTTTATCTGCAGCTCAATCGGATTCGCATCAGCCTCAATTCACGAGTACAACAATGAACGCTTCACTCCTCAGTCCAACTCCTTCTTCTTCCACGGTGGAAGTGAGGGCCTCTACGCTTCTTCTCAAAAAGTCGATAAGGGGAAGTCCTTTATTAGGTATTTTCTTGTTCTATTTGGTACTCAAGGCAAAAAAAGAAAAACCTTCGACGTTCATTTATAATTCTTAGGGTTTTTGTTTTGAATAATAGTAGGGCATATCAGTTGATTGGATGAAAGCAATTATTTGGTTGGTGTGGTTTATTTTCATTGAGGTGGGAAAGGCCGAAGGGGTTATGCATGTTTTGATTTTTTGGAAGAAATTTTGTATTTATACCATTTAGCAGACCTGGGTTTGTCCTATTTGTTGATGGCCAAACTTAAAGTTTCTAACTATTTGATATTTTTAGGCAAATTATGTAATTGGTACCTTAATTGGTCTCAAAATTAATTAGTTTCCATGTTTCTGTGACTTTGCCGCCTAAGATAGCTTAGGAGACCTAGTTTTCCATAATTGTAGGAAATATGTAATGTAGTGAATTAAGAATAGTAATGGTAAAAGAAAGTACCTTCTCACAAGGCGATGAATTTAATTTTAGAAAATTTGATGTTTGGTACATTAACCCCAAATTCTTCAGGAAGCAGTTTGAGCTTTTCGGCGAATGCCTATTCCCAAACAAGAAAATCAAGAACTGATTGGCACGAATCAAAAACTTGTCCAATTTTTTTTTTTTTTTTTTCTTCCTTAACTGAACCAATAAAATCTTACTCTTTGTTTAGTTTAGTGAAAAAAAGAAATAGAGCAGGCGATAGTCATTCGTGGAAAAAGTTGTTTTCCTTCATTTCTTTTCTCTGGTTTTCTTTATGATTTCGATAGTAAATATGTACGAAACTAAGCTAGTTGTAATTAATTTTACTCCTTCAAGTTTCACAAAATAAATATCTGGCACATGCATTAATAACATTCATAAGTCAAACTTACACGTTGAGGGTACTCTGTTTGGAAAATTTATTGATTATTCTATTAATTTTTATTTTTTTTTGGTCAGCTTTTTCATGGCTCTATGCATGATGTTCATAACATACTTGCAACAATTTGGATAATGTTTTTATTAGTTTGGCAACGACTTTAGAATTTAAAGGTTCTACATAGTCGAACGAAGAATGAATACACCTTTTCGTCATAGTAAGAATAATGATGCTAGTGGAGTCACAATAGAGCATAGTAAGTCCTTTTGGCAGGGACTTCAGAATTTAAATTTCCTACATAGTCGAACGAAGACTGAATACACCTTTAGTCATAGTAAGAATAATGATGATAGTGGAGTCACAATAGATCATCGTGCTGTCTTAAAAATTATTATTTTAAGAATTTATGTTTGATTATAAATAAGAAAGGAGAAAATAAAGACGGTGTATGTGGCAAAATTAGAGCGTTAGGACAGTACTATAAAGCTTCGTCATGGTCAGAAGATAAAAGACAAGTTCTATGCAACAACTATACTTCGTGGTACTAAGCATCTTGACGTTAGAGGAGAGAATTACCACCACCAAATTAGGGTGCAAATATAGGTAGTTGTATGGTCTATCAGAAGAGATAAATGAAAGAAGGCTTAAATGTTTGGGGTATGTCTTGATTAGACTTGAAGAAGCTCTCATCAGGGATGCGATTTTTATAGCACTTTAAAGAGGGAGAGTTTGATAAAAATTAACATGACCACAGTAGCAAACAATTTCATTTCATTTACTTTTCAATAGATATATCGCCAGATCAAATGCAGTGACAAAGAATTCATGTAACCGGCTTAATTTATTTGGGACTAAGCATTTTCTTGTTATCTTTTTATTGATTAGGCTCATTGTACTGAACCAAAGCTCCAGTTGGGAAGAGGAATTTGGGTTTTGAAAATGGTTCAATATGAATGTGACTGCTATGGTTTTTATTTCCAATCAGGCCCAGTTTCTGATAATGGTTCACTACTAGTGGACCCTGACCTCATCCTGGTGGATCATTTTTGAATATTGATAAATCTGTAAAAACTGGATGAAAATTATGAAAATTGAAAGGAAGTTGACAATAACATCATCTTCTGTATGGCAGGTTCGAAAATGTTGCCTTTATGAGGACAAAAGAGTCAGCTGATAATCATAATGAAATGCAAAGTAGGACCGGGTTAATTGAAGCTATTGTTCTCGAGGTGAAAGATAGAGAAAGGATTGGAGATGCATATACAAAATCTAATGCAATATGTTGCACACCGAAGCTTGCTCAGGATAAGCTCTGTTCGGTGGGAGAGATCATTCTTCAGTCAAATCATGACAACTCGGAGTGGCCTAGGCGCATCCAGACTTTTTTTGAAGGAAAAAATCTAGAAACTAAAATGGTCGCCCAATCTATTGAAATAAATAGTACAGGAATGTACTATCTTTACTTTATGTTTTGTGATCCTCAACTTAATGCCACAAGAATCAAAGGACAAACTGTGTGGAGAAACCCGGGAGGCTATTTACCTGGGAAGATGGTTCCTTTGATGACTTTCTATGGAATTGCATCTTTAGCTTATCTTTTGCTTGGCGTATTGTGGTTCTCAAGATTTGTCAAGTTCTGGAAGGATATCATACAGTTGCATTATTATATAACAGCTGTAATTGCTCTTGGCATGTCTGAAATGGCTCTCTGGTATTTTGAATATGCAAATTTTAATGCAACTGGAAGTAGACCAATGGCAATTACACTGTGGGCTGTGAGTGTTACTTCTGTAAAGAAGACATTTTCTCGCTTGCTGCTTCTGGTTGTTTCGATGGGATATGGTGTTGTGAGACCTACCATTGGTAATTTAACACCAAAATTACTTCTGGGCACTGTATACTTCATTGCTACAGAGGCTCTTGAACTTGTTGAACATTTGGGCAACATAAATGACTTTTCTGGGAAAGCAAAGTTATATTTGGTGCTGCCTGTTGCTTTCTTGGATACCTGGTTTATTTTGTGGATATTCTCCTCTTTATCCCATACACTAGAAAAACTTCAGGTAGTTTTCTCATTTTTGAAATTATATTTCTGTTGATTGTTAATCAGATGACTCTTTCAATCTCAAAAATATTGTATTTGTTATTACTCAAGATTCTGATTTGGTAAGATGTCATAATAACTATTACTTCCAAGGCCAACATGTCTAAAACTTGTGATTCAATGGCAGGAAGTCCACCTGATATTCTCATAGTAAACTCTTAGCATGCGTTCTTTGAAATTGATTCCGCCTAAATTGCATTAATTTATTGAAAGAAAGAACTTAATTTATCAGTCCATAAATCTTATACAAGTGCCTTCTAAATCTATCTGATTCGTTGGTTGCATTCCCTTAGCGTGCACTAGCTTCTCTGGGTATCTTGTGCAGAGGCTTAGCTATATGTCCAGATATTTACCCTATTTGTCTATTGGATATGTACAGAAGTTTCAAATTTTTGTCTGTGTTATCACACGAGTGTTTGCTGTATCTTTATTTCTGATCACATGATATGATGATAAGCAAACATAAAATGGGTTTCCTCTTTATCCTTAATGCTAGTATTTTTGGAATTGAATTTGAATAGTCAGTAGAGCTCCAAGCCTTTGTGAATATTTAACTTGAAAACAAGTAAGGGACATATTTTACCCAAAGCATACTCATGAAATGTTCATGTCTAACACTCTTTCAGGTAGAATTAGTAGCTCGAACATAATTTATTGAAGTCAATACATTATACAGTCCTCCAGTTGTCTAATAGCGTGTTTAAGTTTCTCAATGTTCATTCGTGCTTCTGGGTTCATGGGTATGTAGATGTATACGTGTGTGAATTACATTTATAAAGTGTAACAATTGGAAAATTCTCACATATGCGCCTTCTTATGGTTGTGTGGATCTTTGCTATACTTTTCCGAGGATAATTGGTGAAATGTTAGTTTCTCCAAAAAAATGAAAAAAATAGAAAACAGAAGGAGGATGAAATATATCAATGGATCTTCTTATTCAAATTTATCCTATCTGGATAATTGTTGCTAGTTTGAACTGATGTAAATAGTTAGTTGATCACCAAGTGCTGTGCATACATGTACAAAAATAAAATAGGGACACATTTCAATACAAGCTTTCTATAAACTGGATATATAATGTTTTTTTCCTAATCTTTAAAAAGGATGGTCCATGCATTTTCATTCATTTTACTTATTTGATTGCTAATCTATCGGCAATAGATGGTTTCATTCTGAATTAATTGCAGATGCGGAAAAGCATGGTGAAACTGGATCTTTATCGAAAATTTACAAATTCCCTTGCAATTTTTGTGCTACTCTCTATTGCTTGGGTTGGTTTTGAGGTACTACATCTCATCTTTCCAACTAGTTATTATTGTATTTTCTTACAAATCCGCGATCACAATTAATGAAAACCAATGGGGGACTACAATTTGATGCAATGGACCCTTTATTATTTTATACTGGAATTTTAGTAAATAGACCTAGGGAGGAGCAGGCCATGAGTACCTTAATTTACTTTTATTTCATTCTCTGTCACATTTTTACTGCCAAGTTAGTTTCATAGATATAGATAAACTATCAATAATGGTTATATTATACGAGATTTTGTTTTTATTTTATTTTATAGAACTCTTAAAAGTTGTGATTTAATCTTGTGTTTCTGTTGGAGCAGCTTTACTTCAAAGCAAGTGACCCTCTAAGCGAGCTGTGGCAAATTGCCTGGATAATTGAATCTTTTTGGACTGTGCTTGCCTTTTCTCTGTTGGTAGTGATATGTGTCCTTTGGGCTCCTTCACGCAACCCAACAAGGTAGTTGGTTTGATCTAGCTGCTTCATTTCCCTCCTGAACAGTTAGCTTAGAATATGGAATGTCAGATTTACCCTTGCCTTTAATATTTAGGCTTCAGCACCACTTGCCTAATATTCTTATATATGAAAGTTGAAACCAAATGTTTAACCTAATACTACATTCTTTAGAAATTATTCCCAAATCATTATGAAACCTGATAAAATTTGATCCTGAAGTTAGTTCTCTTTGTGAATCATGAATGCATGCAGTTCTTGATTCCCTTCCAGATGTTGTGCGGACGGGGAACATCTTTTTAATTCTATTGATTATTCTGCTTCTTTTTTTTGATAAATTTCATTGATCCTCTTAAAGTTTGAGCTTGATGTATGGCTTGTAGATATGCATATTGTGGGGAGACTGTCGATGACATCGATGAAGAGGCTATTACACTTACAACGGGAGTAAAAGTTGTTCCTGACATTGGTGCCAAGCTTGAAAGGAAAGAAAAAAGGGGTTCTTCATCAACTGATGCAGTAACTGGGCTAAGAGAAGATCTCGAGGAGGATAAACGAGAATAAATCACACATTTTGGGCAGTGGAAAGTGAATAGACACATAAGAGTTCCTTGTTAGCAATTTCATGTTCGTGGGACATGCTGTGTCTGATGTAAAGTTGATAGATCCAAAGCGAATGTACAATTGCTCAGACAATATTTAACGTGGTGTTCAAAACGAAGTGAATATACTGCCTTGAGTCTTAGCCAAAGTTACGTAAAAAAGTTATGAAAATAAAGTTAGCTTATGTAAGTAGAACTTAATTCAGTGGCTCCTATGTTGTCCATTCCTTGTTTTGTTGTTATGAATGAAGTAAAAAGTGAAGTGTCATTCTAGTTGTGGGGTCGTTACGTTGTCCTTTAAAAGGTTTCGAGTGCTAAAATTGTCTATCCTTGTACATGACAAACTCATTGAACACATCCATGATCCTAAATATTTTTCGAATTTCATAATCCCAAAATCGATAACCATAATTACCGATACCATAACCAATAAAGATGCATTTACGAGACTTAGGATAAATCTTATTCCTATTCTCAGGCTCAATGTGAACATGAGAGATGCAACCAAACATTCTTAAATGCAAGAATTTCACCTCTTCTCCGGTCCATGCCTCCTCTAGGATTCCGCAATTCAAGGAAACTGAAGAACCTCTATTGATCAGGTAAGCAATTGTGCTTACTGCATCTGCCGAAAATTGCTTTGGTAAAACCACGATTAATCCTCATACTTCTAGCACGTTCCAGGATTGTTCTGTTTATGCGTTATGCAATGCTAGTCTGTTGTGATTTTCCTAGAATTGTCAGTACTTGTCGAATTCCGTTTTCTTCACGATATTTCTTCATTCGACCATCTACGTACTTTCATTCATTGTTTGACTTGAGACATTACGACTTCAGACCCGTCTCATTCTCAACTAGGACTTTCCACTTTTTGACGATATCAAATAAATGAATTTTTTTTTTTTTTTTTTTTTTTTGGGTAAAGTAAACCCATAGCTTCCTAGTAGTATCATTAATAAAAGTAACAAAGTAGCGAGAGCCACCAAGAGATGCTATTTGAGATGGTCCTCATACATCTGTATGCACCAACTACAATCGTTCCGACTTCCGTGTTCTTTGAAATTTTGTGAAACTAACTCTCTTTTGCTTTCCAAAGATGCAATCTTCACAGAAATTCAAGTCTAGAGACTTCAAACCTGGTAGTTTCCTTTTGACATCAGAACATTCATCCCTTTCTCGTTTATATGTCCAAGCCTGAGATGCCATGTGCTTGCCTTGACTTCTGATAATGTGATGGCAATGGAACTATGAGTACCATAAGTAACATATAGAGTACATTCCTTTTTGCCACGAGCTACCACCATAGCTCTTTTTGATTTCCAGGTGTCACCAACAAACGTGGTTGCAATACTAGAGTCAATAAGTTGACCCACTGAAATTAGATTCTTTTGCAAACATGGCACATGTCGACGTCCTTGATTCTTAGGATTGTTCCATTAGGTTGATTTGCCAACTATGTTGCAAATCTCATCATTTCCAAGAAACACCTTGTCGAGGTTGCCTGGTATATAGTTTTGGAGTATTTCCTTATGAGAAATAACATGAAATGACGCACCCGAATCAATTACACATGATTTTCCATGAGCATACACAAATAACAACAATGTATCAGAATTTTAAAAACCTGAAACATTAACAAAGTTTTTGTCTCCTTGGTTGTTTTCTTGTTTCTTTGGTGCTCTGCAATCTTGCTTTGTGTAACCATATTTCCCACGGTTCTAGCACTTGCCTTTGAACTTTGGTCAAGATAGTAAATGGCCATTACTTGACCGACTTGTGTTTTGTCTATGGTTGCCGCCTCTAATTAGCTTTCTACCTCTTTTATCAGTTGCTAACGTCGAACCCAAGATTTCTCCACCATCTTTTCTGTGAGTATCTTTACTAAGAACTAAATCTAAAACATGAGCTAGTTTCAACTTTGGCTAACCCGTGGAATTGCTTGATGCTACAACCAGGGCTTCATCTCTTTGGAAGACTTGATAAAAGTGTTAGTGCTTTGAACTCATCGTCCAATGAGATATCAACCAATTCCAACTGACTTATAAGTACATTAAAATCATTGATATGATCTATTACGAACTCCTCCCTCGGACATCTTCAAGTTGAACATCTTCTTGATAAGATGGACTTTATTTGTTACAGAGGGCTTTTAAGACATTCGTGATAAAGCCGCCATCAAACTTTTGGTTGTCTTTTTATTTATGATATTAAAAGCAACATATGCATCAATAGTTAGCCTTATCGTAGCCAAGGCTTTACGGTCGAGTAACTCCCACTATTAATTTTTCATATCCAACACCTTCTTTGATGCTTCTTTAAGAGAAAGATAAAGATCCTTCTAGTATAGATAATCTTGTATCTGCATCTTCCACAATCTGAAGTTCGATCTATTGAATTTCTCGATCTTAACTTTTTTGTCTTCTGACATCGTTGATTTGTTGCAACTCAGCTACTGTTGAACGCAACTACAATTGATAGGTTCACAAGCTCCACCAATTTTGCTATAACTTGGTACTCTGATACCAATTGTTGGGGATGATTGTCCAGGATGATATAAAATACTACAACTTGGACAAAGATTTTACTTGAGAAATAATGCGGCTTTACTATAAAATAAGAACAGAGGATTACAGGATGAGTTTCAAATTTGAGTTACAAAGTATCTCAAACTCTATATTTCTCTCAATAACAAATCATACCTTTCTCAAATCCTTACTTGGTGCTCAGTTGTTTTTAGCACTCACTCATTCAACATACATATATGATGAACATATCCTAAGGCCTATTTATAGTATTTTGTAAGGAGTTTATCATTTGACAAATACAACTTGAATTTCTCCTTTAGAAGTTGAAAAATCAAACATAAACTTGATTAACCAATAAACTTTCTTTCCTTGCTTGACTTGGTAGATTTAGTTGTTTGCATTTTCTTTTTAGTAGTAAAAAACAAATTGATAATTACAAATTATCCTTGAAGGAAGTAAAATTCAAATTTGCTTCCACCTCTATCATTTTCCAACCTTATCTCTAAGAAGTAAAATCAAAATTTGTCTCCACCTCTAAGAAGTAGAGTTGAGTTGCAACTATGATCAAGAAAAAGTGTAAAAAAGAATGTGGTTTTTATCAAGTGTGTAACACCCTGCTCAGGAATGTACTGTACCTGTAGTAAACAAGGTGCAGACGAGAAGGAAGGTACAAATGCTTTGACAAAATGTAACATGGTAAACTTCAAAACCAAGTGAATATATTGCCTTAATTAAGGCCATTTAAAAATAAGTAAGATTATGCAAATAAAATTTATTCAATGGCTCCTATATTGTCCACAAGACCACACATAGTTTTGTTGTTATGATTGCGAAGTAAAAAGGGCAGGGGTCATGCTAATTGTTGGGTCATTACATTGTTGTTTAAAAGGCATCGTCTGCGGAAATTGTCCATCTCATGATAAAACATATTTTACGGTACTTTTGATGGAATATACAAGACAAAGAGGAGGGAAAGTGTTCAAAAATTATATATTAAAGATGGTAGAACACGGCTGATACATATAGCCATACATTTGGTAAAATTCAAAATGGTTTCCAACAACTATTCTACCTAACT
>CAIGRQ010242735.1:0-14060 GCA_903798375.1 Fraxinus sp. D2006-0159 | reverse complement strand
TTTTGAACGTCTAGAAAGATTTATGCCCTTCGTAGAGAGATAAGTGTTCTTGTATATTCTTTGTGGTTATTTTGAACATTCTTGTAGTCTTGTTTGCCAATTTGGGCTTTATAGTGGAACCGAGTATAATCCATGTTAATGGATGCTCAACGGGGGATGTAGGTGTTAGATTTGGTTACCGAACCTCCGGGGCTTAGGCCGAAACATATCGATTGTGTTCTTTACCTTCTGCACTTTATTTCTGAAGTATAAGTGTTATAATTTGTATACACAATTTAATATCGTGTGTATCATTGTCCAACACAATATATAAAATATTTTCATATATAAGATCCTAAACATTGTAATTCCATAACCAAATTCTATATAACATATGACTTTGAATTAAGTCATCGAAACAAAGCAAGAAAAGGATACAAGTAACATATTAAAATTTTTATTAGGCAAATCATAAAAAAATTCCACTAGTTTCCATAATATAAAGACAGTCCCAGGCTCTTACATGACCTCAGTCTTGAGTTTAAGAATTTCTTGGAACCTGCAAATAATTTCTAAGTAAATTAATCACTTTTGTGAAGTCCATGAACTTTTCTGCTTATTTTCAAATGCACAAGAATCATGCTACAATGCCAGACTAATTGAAATATTAATGGTTGACATAATGTTACATGATACTTTATTATTGAATTGTTTAAAACATAGTTATCTTTTCCATCAAATCACCTTCCACCACCCAAGATTCTGTCACTGTTTCCGACATTATTCTTTTGGCAAAGTGATTTAACCCAATGCACAATACACTCACATAAATCGTGATGTTTGCTTGTATATCCTTCTTAATCGTGATTCATCCAACGAAACAAACCAATCATATTTCCAATTCATAACAAAATTTCCATTGTTAATTAACTCTCCGTATGAATTCTATTAACATATTGTACTTCTAATGCCATAATTTAACACTTCTTCTTTAGTTGAAGTATGAAACTTAATCATTGAAATTGCATGATTTGAGTATTGAAGATCTTATTGCAATGAAATTTTAGGAGCCTATTATTAATTATGCATAATTTAGTTTAAAAGACTATGAGAGTAATTTTTATCAGATGCTGTAAAATGTGTGCAATCATATGCTGAATCTCACTATATTTGATTCTCAATTATTAACATAGGTTTAGAATATGAATAAAAAAAGTCTTTCAGTCTGATTTAAAACCCTTTTTAAAATATATTAATATCCTAAAATTGATAAATTTATTAATTTGAAATTTTTTCCTCAAAATTTTGAATGCTTGTTAAACTTCATTTATTTTTAATCCTTGGGAATAAAAATGTACTAGAGAAAGATGATACATTCGTTAGCAATTAATGCTACTCAAACAGGGATGGGGACAAAGAATTTAAACAAGGCTGAGGTCAGCCCTTCATTTGAATTATTGAAATTCAAATCAAGGCATGAGGTGCATCCACCTCAACCCCTGTCCCCAATCCTGTTTGAGTAGCAGATCTTTTCGATAGAAAGGTTGGGCATTACTCAACGCTAGTATTAAATAAATTATTATTATTGTTTGGTTTCTTTCAGTGCTACGTATTAAACATTGAACGATGGATGTTAGTGATGGTGCAGTTAAATTTGACTTGCATCTTATGGAATACCATTTCCAAAGTAGTTTTCCAAAATTAATAAAGCGATTTGTACAATTTTTGTTTATAATTTTGTTGACAATCCATGTGTTGTCAAGATCACCGTTGATTTAAAAAATAGTTTTCAAAATGAATGGTGTAGATTTATATCAACTCACGGTTGTCAACAAATTTGTCAACTATAGTTGTACATGTAGCTTGATTTGGTATTGATTGCTTACCAGGAAATAGCTTTCACCTTGCTGCAAGCTCTGCACCAGAAAACCATACTCATTTACTTGAACTGGTACTCCCGACGAATGAAATAAGACAAATTCTTCACCAAACATGGATTTCATATCCACAGCCCCCCGAGGTATTTCTGTTGGAACTCCATTGATAAACACTGTAATCAATTCTGAATAGTTTTGAGAAGGAAGTTCAACACAGTATCGAAGGAGAAAAACACGGGATCCAAGCCTCGGGACCACTAATTTATGAAAATATGAAATGTGACAATCTTTTCATGAATCTCAATTCATAAATCCAAGAGAACGTGTCGTAGATAAGATTTAAACTCTAAATAAATTTTAACAATACACAAAAAAATAGCTAAAATGAAGTTTAGGGTTTGGACTAAAATGAAGAAAAATGTAAAATATAATGAACACCTATATAAAATCTACTGAGAAGGGAGATAATTAGCTATGCTAACTGCAAAATTGTCAAGAACTAATTGCTAAAAAAAGTATAAATGAAATCTGAAATAAAAAGCAATTACCAGACTGGTGTTGCAAGTTAGAAGTTTCAGCAGGGCAAAAACTTGAAGGATTTTGCTCAATATCCTGGAGGCCCGGATGGCCACCGGAAAATGAAAAGAAATTATCATAATTCTCATTGCCGACGAGGCTACAAGATGCAGAACACATAGGGGAACACACTGAATTGGGAGCAAAACCAACAGAATTAGAACTGGTATTTTCATACTGAATTTCACCACCAGTACTTGAAGTCTGTGTTTGTTGTTGTTCTACAGCAAGGCCGGCCTGAATTTGTCGTTGCCTCCGGCGAGACCTAGACCGCCGGTTTTGAAACCAGTAGAAGACATTGGCATCACCAACGGAGCCAAATTTCTCGAGCAGTTTTCTGATTCTCACAGTTTCATTCTTTGGAGGATTAACCATACCACTATTGAAAATGGATTCAAGTATAAGAATTTGCTCGGGTTTTGGTGTCCACCGGGATCTCACCGGTTCGTTTCTCTCAGTTTCAGAGCCATGGCTTGGATGACTCCTGGTGTCTTGGACTTGTTCTTCCATGATTCAGTGAAAGAGAAGGAAACGTAACGATGAAAATTTGAAGGCACAGCTCACATATATAGTATAGTCCACATCAAGGGTGCAAAGTATTTAAAGGCCAAGAGGCAATGTCTACTTGTGAAATTGCACTATTACCCTTGTTGAACTTCGTCTACAAGCTTAAACGGGATGTTACAAATTTATTTGTTTAAATTCTTTTCATTACATCCTCTCATATACAGGCTGGAATGAAATTTATCTTTTCATCAAAAGTGTTAAGGGATATATATCCNATATATCCCTTAACACGCCCCCGCAAGATGATGGCTCATTTGAGCAGACCAATTTTGAAATTCACGTGCTCATTTTTAGATTCTTAACGGAATCGAATCGCTCGTTGGTGTATAATGAGCTCTGATACCATGTTAAGATTTGATGTTCCATCTTAAAAGGTCAATCTTATTAATAGGAGTAGCCCAAAATCTTCATTAATTGGTCTGGATTTACATATTTATTCGATGTGGGATATATATCCCTTAACAAAAAGCGTGACATTAACTTGAACTGATGACTAAGTACTCTTATTTACTTTGTTATTATATTAAATCATTTTAATTAGCTATAATTGTAAGCTGTTAATTACAAACGGATATAATTCGTTTTACATAAATTCTCTTCCATTGTTATGCTTAGATTGCTAATGCTACTCCATATTATGTGCTTGTCTGGCAACAATTTTTCTCCAAATTAAAAGCAATTTTGGACCGTTGCTGAGCTGAAGTGTGAAAGAAAGATCAACAATTGCGATTGGCAACGGTAAGAAAATGGATTAAAATTTGGGAAAAAAGTAGAAACAGACACAACCAATATATACTTAGATGTGTAGTTGCGTACAAAGTTATTTCTTCAACAAATTAGCAATTAGATTGAGCGTGGATTAATTAATTAATTTAGTTAAAAGGGTCTCTTTTTGTTTATTTTGATGTCTAGAAAGTTTAATTTTCTTATGTTATTAGGTCGGTCATATTAAATAAGGTACATTAAGAGGGACAAAAAGCCTTCGTGTATAACAAAAAGTAAATGCAACACCACTTTGAGATACACCCATTAAACACAAGCAATATGTTTCTTTTTTCAATTCATTAGTATCACAATGAAGGATTTGACATTGGCTCTATCCATTTATGTGAATCATTTTTGATTCTTAAAAACTGTTATTTTGCCATGGGTTAACAAACATAAACATGCAATGATTGAGGGCAACTTTGTCTTCCTACACCAAAATATATAATAAATATATAAATGTGGGGAGAATTGTGTTGCCAATAATTAGCCTCCAAGCTGTTGCATGTTTTCAAAAATCATCCAAACAAGTTATTACTACTGCTGTGGTTATTTTTATCGGAATTTGACCATAGTAGAAAAGTTTTAAAATACATAATTGAAATAAATTTAATTTAAAATACTTAATTGAAATAAATTTAATTTATATTTATATCTCTTACACTAATATCTGATGTATCATTTCATTTTCATCAAGCACATGATTAATTGATGAAAACTTTTATATACGAGTAAAATGAAACTTGGATATATACTCACATTTTCTCTAAACAAAAGTCGAGATTGTGGCACAATTTTGAATAAGGAGTTAGATTTTAAGAAACGATAATTGCACGCAGATTTGCTCCCGTATACATACCATAGGCGACACATGTACAATAATAACTGAGACAAATGTAGCCATCCCACGAGGATGAACCTTGTTCCATCCTCATCATACAAGAACTTGATCAAAATACTGAAAATTCAAAATAATTAATTAATTTATATCTTATCTCATTGTCCCCACCCCACCCCACCCTTCCCCGAGTTTGTGCCCAACATTATGCAATAAAGCCTGTAACCCATCCTCATTTCTTGCTACTTGAATGATTTTTCCCCAGAATCATAACATGATCGAAAGACCAATAAATTCTCTACGCTATTTTCTGCAATCTGGAGGGATATTTTAAACGCAATCCCAGATACAATGATGCAAGAAACAAATAAATTTTGATCTCTTCGACGGTTACAAATGATTCAAAACCACAAATGTAAAGTTCAAGTACTGCATGAATGCTGAATATTCTTTAGGTGCCCAAAATTTAAGACACCATGCACCGATGTAGGCTTTTCCGAAAGAATATGTACCGATTCTAAAACAGTATTCTTTTCCAGCCGATCCATTTTACTCATCCATTTTATTTTACTTTTGTTGAGGAAATTTTATTAATATTTCCAACATTTTGTTATCCTAATTGAAATATCGTAGTTTAATAACTAAGTTTGACCTTACGTGCTGAATAATACAATTCACAAGCAACAAGTTACTTTTAATTGTTTCTAGATGATTAAACAAACAATCAAATTATCCTAAGTTGAATTGTCGCTGTTGTAATTCTTGTAATCTCCAAACTCAGCTGTACCCACCAGCTTCCCCATCTTCTACAATTAGATGCTGTCTAGCCAACTCCACTAGACTTTTCGATCTACTTCCTGTAGCTTCCAAGATTTGCTGTCTCCTTCTAGCTTCCCGATCTTCTTCAATTGTCTCTTCCAAGTGAACTTCCAAGAATCTACAATTCTTGTGCTTTTCCTGTACTTGCAGTCTCACCTCTCTCAACCTATAGCATCATATGAAGTTCAACTGAGAAAGTACATTTCTAAGGATATTTAGGAAGTATGTATTTTAGATTCTTTAATTTGATATTTTTCCAAAGTGTGGTTGAAAGATCTCAAGACTAAAAATAATAAATCACAAAGAATGAATGTGTTATTTGATCTCTAAAGAATGATATAAGACAAAAGAATAATAATCAACCACCCAAATTTCATTTATAGGCTTGAGTATTTATAGGAGAAGGTAATTATCTTGAATGAGCCGGAAGAAAATACTTCAAAACAGTAAATTAGGATTTTTCGGATCAACATGTCGCTCGAGCAATAACTTGGTGACAGGCGAGTGATGCACTGTCGCTCGAGCGAGAGCTCAGCGACACGCAGGCGACAAACATTCTGTTTTTGTCGATCGAGCAGTGTCTAGGTGATAGACTAGCAAAAATACGGCGTCGTGTTTCTTCTTTTCTCATGCTTGAATCCTAGACCTCATAACTCAATTTATAAAAATTGCACCATAGGTCCTTGACTTTTACAACACATTACAAATTGATCTTTTTGTCCACAGAATCGCTAACACTAGAAACCTAACAAACTCCCCATTTGGAATTCTGTGACAACACTATACAATAGGTCAAGGAAAACAAAATACAAAATCTAAACTACACAAGATTTATCAAACTGATGCCTTTTGCATTTCTTGTTAAATATGTTTCCTGAAATCCAAACCTTAAATACCAAGTGTAAAAGCACATGATACATGAAATGTAACAATTTGAGTTCATAATCATAAATAAACGTGCTAGTTTAAGAAGTGACATTAATGTCAATTAAAACACCAACCGAAACATTAATATCACAAAATATCATCAAAATATCAAAACTCAAATAGCTTATACATTATGATATGGAATGCAATGGAATGTCAATTCTCCCCCTTATTGCAAACTCTTAACATATTTATGCAGCATGCAAAATGTATCTATGTCTCTCCCCCAACGACCCCTAAACATAAAATGCAAATGTCAATGCATTCAATTTCAATCTTCTCCCCTTGTGCAACCACACTCTCTCCCCCCTTTTTGTTACAAATGACGAAGGGATAAAATGTTTTTTTTAACAATAACATAAAATCACTAAAAAATTTAGTTGATAGCATCCATAAGTATAACCAATGTGCAGTAAACATTCCTACATACTCAGTTCAAGTTAACATGAAGTAAATTGTATAAGTGACCCATGTGTGTAAAGTGTCACCAATCCTTTGTAAGTAGGACTCCAAACCTTAATTTTGTAATAAAGGATATACTAAACATCATTGCCAATATGTATTCATCTACTTATGAACGACAAATCATTTAAAACGTATTAGGACCTTCAAATAAAAGCTAAATAAAAGCTCAATTTGTATTGATATTTTCTTTTCTCTTCTAATTTTGAGCATATTTTATTTTTACATTTTTCAATATTTTAAACTCATAATTATTTTTCCCATCTTAAGTGCAGACGCTTCTCCATTAAGCGACTAAAATGACCCTTGTAGTAAGCTTTATGCCGGTTAAGCTAAGTCAGTTGACCATATGCACCAAATTATGAGAAACTCCGCAGGCTTAATTGCTCGAACCAAATAGACTTCGAAGAAAAATATAAGATATTGAGCTCCTTTTTTTAATACTAGGGATAAACTTGAGCTTATGTCTAATATATAAGGTCAATTCATGTTCAAGGTAACATTACTAACATGTGATTGCCGTCCCAAGTCTCACACACGCGGTAGAGTCTCACTAACAATATCATAGTGTGTGTAGTGCAGATGAACATGAAGACGCCTATACTAAGTACTCCATAAATAACCTAAGCCAGCGATGGAAACTATGTTACAGCTCATCGATAGATTTTAGGAAAGCTCTCATTCTAACATTCCAATAAGCATAATTATTGCAATCAAAATATGGCAGGACGGATAATGAATTATTCATCTAGAAATCGATTCGAATTTAGGCTTTCATACCAATTTAAATATCGTAGTTTAATAACTAAGTTTGACCTTATGTGCAGAATAATACAATTAACAAGTAACAAGTTACTTTTAATTGTTTCTAGATGGTTAAACAAACAATTTAATTATCCTAAGTTGAATTGCTAAAGTTTGTAATAAGAAAGTAATAAATAATACCAATATTGATGACAGAGAAACCCAACTGGGTAAAAACTCCGGGACCAAGCTAGTTATCTCCACTATAGACAATATAGATTAGAGTCCGTTTCCAACCTAACAAATTCCACTAGTTTCCGCTATTGTAATTCATGTAATCTCCAAGATCTGCTGTACCCACCAGCTTCCCGATCTTCTACAATTAGATGCTGTCTAGCCAACTCCAATAGACTTCCCGATTTACTTCCTGTAGCTTTCAAGATTTGTTGTTTCCTTCCAGCTTTCCCAATCTTGTTCAATTGTCCTTTCCAAGTGGACTTCCAAAAATCTTAAATTCTTGTGCTTTTTCTGTACTTGCAGTCCAACCTCTTTCAACCTTCAGTGGCCTTTGAAGTTCAACTGAGAAATTACCTTCCTAAGGATGTTTAGGAAGTAGGTGTTTTGGATTTTTCAATTTGATATTTTCCTAAAGTGTGGTTGAAAGATCTCAAGATTAAAAATAATAAATCATAAAGAATGAACGTTTTCTTGGATCTCTAAAGAATGATATGAGGCAAAATAATAATAATCAATCACCCAAATTTCGTGTATAGGTCTGGATATTTATAGGAGATGGTAATTAGATTGAATGATTCGAAAGAAAATACTTCAAAACAGCAAATTAGGATTTTTCGGCTCGACCTGTCGTTGGAGCGAGAGCTCAACGACAAGCGGGTGACAGACATTCTATTTTTGTCACTCGAGCAATGTCCATGCAATAGACTAGCGAAAATGCGGAGCCGTGTTTCTCCTCTTCTCATGCTCGAATCCTAAACCTCATAACCCAATTTATACAAATTGCACCTGAGTCCTTGACCTTTGCAACACGTTACAAATTAGTTCTTTTGTCCACATAATCACCAATACTAAAAACTTAACACTAATTATCTGTGTTTGTGCTATCTATAACTCGATCTCAAAATTTTAAGAAGCTTATCCACATATATAGCTATATTTAACTTAAAGATATTTACCATGAGCCATAAAAAAAAAGACACAAAACAAACGATATATTTTGTACATTGAACAAGATAAGAATTGATCAATATCCTCAACTGCAGCCTTAAGGGATAGCAACCCTATATTCTTTTTGCATTTCAAAGCTCAATTCCTCTCAGTGGTCATCTAAGAAAATTTTGCTGCTCAATTTTCTTTATTGCCATATCTTTAGACCTCTTAAGAATTAATAATTAGTTGAGACAAAGTTCTTCAATTGGAAACCTTTACGGAAAAGAAGAAAAGATTTTACATTGTTCAAACGTTGGTGGATATTTATATGAATATATACTTTTGCGATTCTATGAGAGTATTCTCTAAAAAAATTGATACATCCTTACTTTCAAGCCTCTAAATAAGTACTTCAGCTTCTAAACTCAATATGTTTTGAGACGTCAAAGTTGTAGAAATTATTTCATAACACTGCATGTGATATTTTTCGAAATTATTTATTTAATAGCCTGATCGTGTAATTCATGTATAACCTTTACTTTAAAATTATTTTATAGCCCATTAATCTTTTTTGAAAATATAATTTTCTTTGTAATTTTGAAACTCAAGAATCATACAAATTTCACTATTCCTCGATTTGTGCCTCAATTACATTTGGTAAAAGAACATGCCATTTGGACATATTGGACTTGGAGTTATACATTAGAAAGTCAACCTTATTAATAGGGTTTACTCAAATCTCTTATATAATAACTTTCGTACGTAACCTATATAACATTTACCCTTGACATGCATGTCTTCTTAAAATGGTTTTATTACGTATTTAAGTTTTAGACCGATTGAATTGCTTGTTTGAGCTTGATGAACTTTGATATTATATCGTCTCTTGGGATTCCATTTTAAAAACTCAACTTTTATAACGAAGAGAACCCATAAATTTTTATCTCGTCAAAGTTGACACCTCTATATATATATATATATATTGAAATCATCACAAATAGGTGAAGTTCGTTGATATAGTGATTTGAAGTACATCTGAATCGAGACGAGGCATTTAGAATTGAATGAAAGTATACTTTGAGAGAATTATATTATTGTTTTGAGATTGTCACTCCGACCCAAAGAATCTAAGTTTGTGTAGTCAAGAGTTAAAAAAATTTTGGTCACAACTTTCAAGATGTATCACTTAAGTTATCATTCTTATTTTTAAGCACGAATAGTCACTAAACTTATGAAGTTGTCTCAATTAAGACATGTAAATGTACCACATTTTAAAAATCCCTTAAATATTAGTTATAATTCACTATCAACTTATTGACCTAAAAAAATAATCTTTTTCAGTAAAGTCGGTTGATTAGGTTGAAATCCACCAACAATTTGCATATCACAAAATTAGTTCTTTAACGAAATATCAATAGCTACAGCTTGAAGGACTAAAATTGTGGGGGTGGGGAGATTGACTGAATGAGAAATTAAGAGGTACAAGAAATTAGGGTTCCGGCATGTTGAGGAATGCATGGAAATCTGGGTAAAGGAAGGAACAGTCCAAACTATAGTCAAGAAACCTTGCAATAATCAATTATTTATGACGTTAAGCAGACATAAAAACACAGTTCACACACTGTTACTGTCTTTTTTAAATATATTAAATGAACGGAGAAGACAGGGCCATAGAGGTTGGCTTAAACATCGAACACATTTCGCCACACTGCAACTGCTTCACATTTAAAAAAAAAATGTATAAATACATGAAAGAGTACTGAATACAGACAAGGACCTACTGGATTCGGTTTTCTGTCCCTGTTTGCTTCTGCCTTCGTTCGTAAGAATTTAAAGAACTGATTATTTTAAGTGTATTCTGTTTCGGTTGTATTCGTTTGTTCTTATCAAGGAAACTTGCAGCATCAAATTATAATTAATTAATTTTAGGATTCGTTTATTTTTATTTATTTATTTTTAGTTTTAACTTATTTGGTATAGAGGAAACTACTTCTAGAAGATATAAGTATAACCATAAAAATAAGAAAATAAATTTTATTTATTTATATTTTATTTTCTACCATTTGTGGTAAGTCTAATAAGAATAAAGAGAAAAACCCAATGAATAAATTTTGTTTCATCTTTAAATGCTTAAAAGTAATTTAATATAAAATCATAGCAGACCACTTCCATTTGGCAAAATTTATAAATGAACAAACTTCATATTCAATTAAATATTCAAATAATTTCACAAGTATTATTCACTTAACCACCTCCCATTTCTATTTATTTATAAAATATTTCGATTTTTCAATCGAAAAAAATGACTTTTGACCATGGATTAATTAGTCTATCAGTAAACAATATGTTTTGAAAGAAATAAAAATTTGTGTACAAAATCAACTATTTGTCTACCTTCGTCACTTCGTCACTGAACACACGTAAAGAAAAACTTGAGACAACGTCAAGAAACCGTCACTCGTGCTTATCATCAATTTATAGTTTCTAACAATATAATATAATAACATTATGAATAGTGCATCTTGCATTAGTTGCTTAAAATCCATCTCAAACCTTCACTTAGAGAAAGTAATGTTACTCTCAAAATAAAAGTAAAATAAAATTTGTCTACCTTGATTTTGTGATGCCATTGTATTTGTGGGAAGATATTAGTCACGTTAATGTCGAGCAAAAGTCTCCTAACTGGCTAACCATATAATCCCCAATAGCTGAACAGAAATGTTGGCCGGTGGCCATAAAATAAAATAATAAAGATATTTACAATTTCAATTCTAGGGTTAGGCAGGTTACCATGCACTTTCGTTCACTTTACAAGGTTTACAAATGGAAAAAGTTATGGAAAGAGAGATGAAATATCCCTTTCCCTTTCATTTATTTTAATTTTTAATAATCACTACAAGTAGAGGTGGGTATTTTTTTCTGCAAAAACCACCCGAACTAAACTGGAGTTAAAATCTAACATATAATTGGTTCATTTGATTTGATTCCAGTTAAAATCTAAATTGTTCCAACTCATAGAAAATAATACTAATCTTTTTTTTAATTTCACTTGCAGAATAATCTCTAAATTAAATCAACTATTAAGTAAATCTATATGAATTTACTTGTATTCATATACATAAAAAATAATCAACCCCTTCGGGGGTGGTCGAGTTGGTGGAGCAGGTGAACGCGGAGATCGAATGTCACGAGTTCTAATTCCCTGCCAACACTTCCTCGGTCGAGCCCGTTGTGCTTGCCTAGTGCGATTTATCCTCCTCGTGTGGTTTGCGGGCTATTGCACATGGAACGAGATTTACCCATTGCGCACTCACTCATAGGCTGCGAGTTCCTATGTCAACCAAAAAAATAAATAAATAAATAAAAAAATCAACACTTTTGCCACACAACATATGGATGTAAAATTAGAAAATTTACACAATAATTTTCTCTTTAAAAATTTATTCAAAAGCATAAACAGATCAGACCAGACCAGACCAGACCAATCCAAATCAGACCAGAATTCATCTATTTTGGTCCTTTTAGGTTTCATGTGGAATATCTTTGGACCAAACCATGTCTAACCCAAACCACAAGAAAATATATTCTCAATAAATTAGAGGTTCACTATATGAACACAGACTAAATGCTTCATTTCCTTTTAAAGTTTACAGGTTGACAAGTATATGATATATTTATCAATTCAGTAAACAGATAAGTCCAATACAAAAACAATTGAATTGAGTCCTAATTTATAAGACCAAATAGGTTGAAATTTGAACCTCTTCAATTGAGTTGGATGATCTTTTGGGTCTTATCAGGTAGGTTGTCAAGAGGTATAAAGTGGTTTGAATCAAGAAACTAAACGCGACATTCTTGTGATTGGACAATATTGTACATAACTAAACGTAAAATAATTCTATTCATCAGCATTATTTTTTCATGAGCAGTTATTAGCATCTAGATTACTTTAATTGATTTGTCATCTTACATCCGAGAAGTTATTAGCATTTTGATTACTTTAATTGATTTTCATCTTAAATGTAGGATTCAAGATGACAAATAAATTAATATCATATCACTGTTTATGGGTAAGTGATGCTATTCAAAATGGCAGCCAAAAATGCCAAAAACAATTTCATGGTTTACACATGTTGAATTGAAGTGTACTGGACATGATTGAAAAAGAAAAT
Source organism: Fraxinus sp. D2006-0159 (assembly GCA_903798375.1). NCBI lineage: Eukaryota > Viridiplantae > Streptophyta > Magnoliopsida > Lamiales > Oleaceae > Fraxinus > Fraxinus sp. D2006-0159. The sequence continues at coordinate 1,167 of CAIGRQ010242735.1, read as the reverse complement.
AAGATAAATTCTTATATTTTGTGACACGTAAGATAATTTATTCTGGATTAACAAATCATTGATTCGTGTATAAATATCAATTTTGATTGAAAGAACTGAAAAATATCCGTTTTATAATTTTATTCAATCAACTAGATCTTAAACCAGCTTAAATAGTGGTAAATCTCAGAAAAACTTTATGCAACATATCATGAGGAGTTGCTCAATTGGTCACACATTGTGTTTGCTCCCTAATGGTCACCAGTTCGAGTCTCCTCAAGGTCACTGAAGTGAGTATCTGGCCGTAAACTTTAGGGCCCTGTGAGATTAGTCGAGGTGGGCGCAAGCTGGCCCGGACATCCACTGTTATTAAAAAAAACATTGATACAAGGAAAAAAATGTCCCTTAACAAAATTAATTAAAAAGCAATTGACTAATGCATTTAATTAAAAACAAAAGAAACTTAATTATCTAATTCATATTAATACTTAGGAATACAAAAATAAGTCTAGTAAATGTTGTTTCATATCAAACCGTATAATTCATATAAATATGTGGGATACTAAAATAATAATCGAAAATATTGTTTTAGATCAAACTTTAAATAAACTGACACATAAAATTGATAAGCAACAGAGTTATTGTTATCGTAAACAAATAAGTATTGATTATTGTAGAGAAATTTTAAAAAAGCTTGTGAAAAATAATCTTAAAACCCTTTACGAGACTTTGGATTGAAAATTCTACAATTTTTCCTAATTTCTCCTGCTTTTCCCACAAGAACTTGAATATTGGCCATCTTGATCATTGCATTTCCGAAATTCTGCTGAAATGCCTTTGGATTGGATGCAAAACTGGATACAATTGGTGCACTGGATCTATCCAGTGCGAGCTGCTGATCAATCTGCAAAATTCCTTTCTTGGAGCGTAATTGATTGTAGAACTGATTATCAAATATAAATGATGTGTTTTGATCCAAGAACACCGTTGGATCCCTGTTCAAAGGCCTTGATGCTGTTCCACAAGTCCTCAAGAGTCTAGCAGCCAGCACGGAATCCATCGTCTGATCAGGCTTTCCGGTGCCCTGAAAATTTGAAAGCCGGTCTTGAAAGAAGCCACAGTGTGCAACTCCAACTGTGTGTGCTCCCAAAAGAGTGACCATGTCATTCAAAGTGAGCCCCTTTGCTC
>CAIGRQ010242712.1:0-13225 GCA_903798375.1 Fraxinus sp. D2006-0159 | reverse complement strand
TCACAAATATCTCTCGTATTATATAGGCACAAAAAAGTGAATCATGCAAAGACTTTAATGGCTATCATGGAAGGCACTGTGATCATAGGCAAACCAAGTCTTCTGCAAGGCCTGTCGACCTGCGGGTCCAAAACCGGTTGGTATGCCTACGACTACGAGGCCTATCACTTTGTACTTTTTTTGTCCCTTCCCATCAGAAGCCACCTCTCCAATACTAGCAGTGCCAGACCTATCCCAAGTCACCGACACCAACAGGGGCTTATTGTATTTATATTGACATCCTAATTTCTGCCATGAAATCACGATAAAGACCAAGATAAAAATGTTAAATGAGGATAGAAGATCAAGAACTTTAAAGGAGTGAAAGGATTATATCATAAACCTGCTGTATTGAGATTTTTAAATGAGGTTTTGAAATTGAAGCTTCTTTTTTCCTGATTCTGTTAGGGAAAATCGACATGATATTTTATTAAAAAAATCTCTTGCAATTCTTGTTTTTATAAGTATCAATCCAATGAATACAGTGTTGCCGTCCAGAGTTATATATAAACACACTAAGCAATAACATAAGAATTAGACTACTCTTCTTAAGCTTTTTTTAAGGTAAAACCCAAAATAAGAGCTCATAATACTCGAGCGAGCCACTAAATCCGTCAATCAAAGCTCAAACAAGAGATTCAAAAATTGTTTAAAAATTGAACCAATCTAGTTAGGGCACGTTAAATGATATAATCTCACATCAGTTACATATAAAAACACTAACCAACATTCAACGATTCTAGTCCGCGGTTGACCTCGTAAGTTGGGAATCCAAGAACTAATGCCAAGGAAGTGCAACAAAGCCGACAAAACTAGTCGAATAGGTATTAAAAGAAAGCAAGCAAGGGAGGGGGATCAAGTAGAAGAAATCAGTAAATTCTAACAGAAGAAAAATTGCTTGCAATAAGTTCAAGAACTTTAAAGAAGTGAAAAAGGGCTATATCATAAACCTGCTGTATTGAGATTTTTAAATGAGGTTTTGAAATTGAAGCTTCTTTTTTCTGATTCTGCAAGGGAAAATCGACATGATATTTTATTAAAAAAATCTCTTGCAATTCTTGTTTTTACAAGTATCAATCCAACGAATACAATGTTGCCGTCCAGAGTCATATATAAACACACTAAGCAATAACATAAGAATTAGACTACTCTTCTTAAGCTTTTTTTAAGGTAAAACCCAAAATCAGAGCTCATAATACTCGAGCGAGCCATTAAATCCGCCAAATCAAAGCTCAAACAAGAGATTCCAAAATTGTTTAAAAATTGAACCAATCTAGTTAGGGCACGTTAAATGGTATAATCTCACATCAGTTACATGTAAATACACTAAACAACATTCAACGATTCTACTCCGCGGTTGACCTCGTAAGTTGGGAATCCAAGAACTAATGCCAAGGAAGTGCAACAAAGCCGACAAAACTAGTCGAATAGGTATGAAAAGAAAGCAAGCGAGGGAGGGGGATCAAGTAGAAGAAATCAGTAAATTCTACCTCTTCTTTTTAACGAACGTTATTCACGAATAAAAAAACTAATTTTGAACTGCCATTCAAGAAATCATTAATCCGAGTGGACCATACTTGTCTATCAAATACACTACTTTCCACATTTACAAATAATTGCTTCTCCGTCCAGGTGTACATCTCCTTAGCCTCTGTACAAGCAACTACTTCAAGTTGGCACTTTGTTAGTGGAAAAAGTTGGATTAATCTTGATTTTCAATTGATTGAAATACAGTCATCGTTCTGGTTTCTGTCTTTGTCCTGGTTTCTTGAACAGACAGATCATGATCACATAGTTGTCTGCCTTCCTGTTCATCAGATGAAATGTCAGGGTCTTGTTTTTCATGTGATTGCATATTCTCAAAGTGAGCATGTACAAAAACTGTCTCGGTATATAACATCTCATTGTCCTCTGTACAAGAAACTACTTCAAGTTGGCTACCTCCTGAAAACAAAAGCACTTCATTAGTGGGACATTTTTAGTTCTGCAACAATCTTGCTTTACACTGGATTGCAAAGAAAAATTACCATTTCTGTTTTCTGTCTGAGTCTTGGCTTCTTGAACAGAAAGATCGTGATTCCATAGTTGTCTACCCTCTTGTTCATCAGAGGAAATGTCAAGGTCATGTTTTTCATCTGATTGCAAATTCTCAGAGCGAGAATGTCCGGATCCAGTCCCAGTATGGGCTTCTTGAACAGACAATTCATGATTGGATAATAGTCTAAGCTCTTGTTCGTCAGATTGGTCTTGTTTTTCATATGATTGCTTAATGTCAGAGAGAGCACGTCTGGATCCTGTCTCAGTATGAGCTTCTTGAACAGAAAATTCATGATTGGATGATAGTCTATGCTCTTGTTCATCAGATGAAATCATGGGGTCTTGTTTTTTATGTGATTGAGAATTCTCCAAGTCACGATATATGGTTCCCGTTTCAGTATTGGCTTCTTGAACAGATTGCGTGGTTGAAAATCCTTCCTCAAGAGTTCCCATTTCTCCGGGATCATTTGCTCCAGAAGTTGAAGTTTCATTTGGTCCTGATGCACGAAAATTATTTCTTAATGCTACAAGAAAGAGCATATTTGGTGTTACATTTTTCTTACTTCAAAACACAGCCAAACATTTAAACAAGGATGAAAAAATCTCAAAAACAGAATCCTCACCATTTGCTTGATACATGGTATTCTGATGCAAAGGCTTCTTCAGCCATACGGATCCTGGAAACACCATGAGGTTAATTTTGCTCAAACTTTGTCTCTCGTCATCTTCCAGGGGTTCGAAGCCAAAACCCTTCGTCCATGTCTCCACTACACTGGGAATGGCAGATACAACGAGCTTCTCGACCCTCAAAGACTTTAACATCTAAAGCCACAATTGAACTGAAATTACTAATATGCATACCAGAAGCAGTAGACCCAGAAACACAATAAAACTCACTCAGAAAGAACATATGCAAAACGTTAAAAGCGTAANCCTTCGTCCATGTCTCCACTACACTGGGAATGGCAGATACAACGAGCTTCTCGACCCTCAAAGACTTTAACATCTAAAGCCACAATTGAACTGAAATTACTAATATGCATACCAGAAGCAGTAGACCCAGAAACACAATAAAACTCACTCAGAAAGAACATATGCAAAACGTTAAAAGCGTAACGATAGCAAGTTTAAGAAACAGATTCCAAGGGATGGAGAAAATCATGAAACATCACTCTTGGGGTACTTCACCACAACTAAGAAACGCTCCAAATTACAGAGATCTAAGATACACGAGTATCTAAGAAACCCAGTATATAAGAAAATTTTTCCAACCGAAGAAATCTCCCTAATCACATGGCGAGGGCCCCAGAAGAAGATCAACTTCTTGCTATCATTCTTTGCTATCTGCTTTCAACCAGGCAACCCCAAGTTTCCTTTTCTGAATTCCAGAACATTTGCAATTTGCTTCGTTCCAGTTCACTCAAGCTTTTAGTTTTTATTTTATTCCCAGGACAGTCGTTGCAAAAATATAGATCATCAACCACTTAATATGGAGCAGACTATGCACCCCACATTTTGTTTAGACACAAGTGTGCGCACGACATAAAACTTAGTAAACAATCATAGTGGAGAATGAATAATTCTCACACGTGTTGCATGACAAATGCTGATGGTCCAGATAGATAAATTACCTCTTCTATAGAACTAATAAGGAGCCGACACAGTCCCCGTCGACGATAATTGCTGCAAGTAGCAACTAAAGGCAGCTCTGCTACAGTAACCCCATGGATTCTGCATCGAGGTCATATGTCACATTACAAAAATACTGCCAAGTTACATGTAACAAACAACAGAATAACTATCAAATTAAAAAAATATTGAAGAATTGCTTAGGATTGGATAAAAGAACAAATAATAATTGGAAAAGCGATAATGGATAAAATGTATAATAAAAATAAGGATAATTAGCACATAATGTCCCCACCTTTCATTGTTAATGAGGAAAACGTCCCTACATTTCATTTTTTGGCATTTTTACCCTTATTTCCACCATTCATTGCGCAAAATGTCATTTTCACTTATTTTCTCAATTAAAAATTATGAAATGACGAATATACCCCTCTCTTTAAATAAAACAAAAAGGAAAAGAAAAATGGTTCACAGTCCCAAATTTTTTTAAAAAAGCTAAACAAGTCACAAATAAATAAATAAAAGGGTAATTAGCCCATAATGTCCCTACCTTTTTCTATTATTGCAAAAAAGTCCCTACCTTTTATTTTTTTGGCAAAGGGTAATTAGCACATAATGTCCCTACCTTTTCCTATTATTGCAAAAAAGTCCCTACCTTTTATTTTTTTGGCATTTTCACCCTTAATTACACATTTAATTGCACAAATCATCATTTCTATCCATTTTCATCCAATTTCTCAAGTGAAATAACGAATATACCATCATATTTAAATAAAAAGCTAAAGAATTAATTGCAACCATAATCCCAATTTTTTTTAAAAGTGCAAACAAGTCCATAATAAATTATTAAAAAATATTTAATTTTTTTTTAAAATGCAAACGAGTCCCGATTAAATTTATTTAAAAATTAAAAAACATTAAAAGTGCAAACGAGTCCCAAATAAATTATTAAAGAATTAGGAACTAAAAATGTTTTTTTATTTAAATATAAGGGTATATTCGTCATCTCACAGTTTTTTATTGAGAAATTGGATGAAAATAGATATAAATGATGGTTTGTGCAATTAATTGTGTAATTAAGGGTGAACATGTCAAAAAAATAAAAGGTAGGAACGTTTTTTGAAATAATAGGGAAAGGTAGTGACATTATGAGCTAATTACTCTTTTAATAATTTATCTGAGACTTATTTGGGCTTTTTTTTAAAAATTGAGACTGTGATTGCAATTAATTTTCTTTTTCTTTTTGTTTTATTTAAAGAGAATGGTATATTCATCATTTCATAATTTTTAATTGATAAAACGAGTCCCAAATAAATTATTAAAGAATTAGGAACTAAAAATATTTTTTTATTTAAATATAAGGGTATATTCGTCATCTCACAGCTTTTTATTGAGAAATTGGATGAAAATAGATATAAATGATGGTTTGTGCAATTAATTGTGTAATTAAGGGTGAAAATGCCAAAAAAATAAAAGGTATGGACGTTTTTTGCAATAATAGGGAAAGGTAATGACATTATGAGCTAATTACTCTTTTAATAATTTTTCTAAGACTTATTTGGGCTTTTTTAAAAAAATTGAGACTGTGATTGCAATTAGTTTTTTTCTTTTTCTTTTATTAAAGAGAACGGTATATTCATTATTTCATAATTTTTAATTGATAAAATAGGTGAAAATGACATTTTGCGCAATGAAAGGTGAAAATGTCAAGAAATAAAAGATATGGACGTTTTCCACAATAACAATGAAAGGTGAGGACGTTATTGCTAATTACCCTAAAAATAAATAAGACATCTATAGTGTTCACCCCACCTAAGTGAATAAATTAAATTAAACTACTATACGGTTTCAAAAGGAACCAAGATGTGTCAATAAGGGTCGTCACAATCAAATATATCACAAAGACTACTCATCTTGAATCTTCAGTAATATTTTCTCCCCTGAAACCCCACGTGTATGTATGAAATTTTATACCAGTTGAAAATAGATCTATAGAACATATTTGGCGCATTAATTAGCCATGATGGTAGCCTTCCTGTCTGGTGTCAACCTTGGCAGCTAACACAGCAAGCAAGAATGTAGAAGTGCTTCCTAATTTCCACACAAGAAAATAGGATTCAAGTCGACGATGAAAAAGAAATGCACAAGAATAAAGTTAGCTTTGGCCAATATGCGCTTTAGACTTTTGTGACTGAAAAAAGTTAGAACGTATCTTCAGCACCCACTAGGACAGAGCAGCAAGAAGCAAGAAATATTAGATGTAAGAATGACACAGTCTTCTAGATTAACTTTGAGACGAGATGATACCACACCCAAAGGTGCTAAAAGACAGTATATTGTATAAGCGAAAACAAATCACACATCATAATTTACCTGATGGATGCTACAGACAACATGATGTCATTTTTCTCCAAAACCACAGTATAGAACCCACTATAGTCCAGACGTGCTAATTCTGATCTGAAAGAAACACAGAGTCATTGTTTTCAGTTCAAAACTTATTTACCATCGGATGTTAACATAAATAGTGAAGAAAAATGAAGTGAACTCAAAATAGCTACACATAGTTGAGGGAAAAAAATTTGAAGTACGTCCGAAGGAAGGAAAGAGTACAATACAATTCTCAAACTGTGCTTAATTTAGTTCAAGTATACAGGTTTACTGGCCTCTATTACAAGCAATAAGCACATCGTAAAGCTCTGCAAACATATACACGTACATCAGTAACACGTCAGAATATAGATTATTGGCAATGGTCAGACTATTAAATTGTAAGAACAACAATCGCCTGTGTTATGGTAAAACTAACAATAGTGGTTAAATTGTACAATATAAGGTTGTAAAGCCAAGCTGCAGGTTTTTCACAAGGCAAATTTGTCAAAACAAAGAAAACAACAACAAACAAAAGTATTCAATGACAACGGCAATGCAGGCTCGACAACACCCCCACCGGCGAAACCAGGTTATTGCTTTCATTTTCAGACGCATCAATAACGCCGGTTTATAACTTCTTACAAATGCCTACAACACTCCACCATCTTCATGAAAATGCTCAATTTTTGCTATTTAAAGTGTTGAAATCAAGATTCGGATGAATACATGTGATCCCTCTCTTACTAAAACTTTTAGATGAGATGTTTACATAAATATAAGGTTTTATGGAACAATTTAGCAGTCTTACACCAACTCAGAATATTTAGCTTGATAAAAACCTATTGATAGGGGTATCTAGTTGAAAAGAAGATCATCAAAGAGATGGAGTTTACTTTACATAGTTCAGATTTAGGAATCAGTTTAATGAGAAATAAAACCAACAAACGTTCAGCAGATGACATGAACTAAATTTTGAAGAACATAAAATAATATCTGAAAAGGAATTAACAATTGGACAAATGGATGAAAGTCGGCCGTAAGAGTTGATTTTCAGAAACATTGAAATAGTTCCATGTGATGGCTCACCTACTGAATCTATACCCATATATATGAACAACATAGGATGGTGCCACAAGTGCTAGAAGAAAAAAGCAAGGTATGTATAGTCGTAGAAAACAAGAGGATGTTTTATAACAGTAGTACCCCCAGTTGTACATGACTTGAGGTATCATGTTTATGCCTGTTTTTGGGTCCACCATCGGAAGAAAGCATTCCTCCAAAATCGTGATTGCAACAGCAAGCTTTGAGTTGCATTCTGCCTTCAAAGCAACAAAGCACTCATCAGAATGAACTTTCTGCTCGACATTAATACACTGAAGAAGTGTCCAAGAGTAGCCATCAGAAAGATGATTTATCAACCCAATGCGAGATCGAAGACCTGAGTATACCTGCGCAGGGAATTAAAACAGAACAGAATCGGAATATTACAGATGCTGAAATAATACTTCAATAGATGAAACTTCCAAATAAGCAGCAAACATGAAAATAAAGACAATCACATGCTTTAACTTCTTCATAAAAATGTAATATTTTCAATTATAATAATGCGTCCTCATTTCGAAAACAAATTCTAAAAAGAGGAACAAGTTCAGTTTTATTGCTTTTCATGGTGTAATATATGTCACCGTATTAAGCCACTATTTGGAAATTATTTAAATGATATATAAATAGAAATATTAGCCTTCACATGGATACAACTTATAAATTGGTTTATAAATTTAATCAAAGTCAAAACAATAATTACAACCACACATTCATAACTACTATTCGTTATTATCCACACATTTCATGGACCTGCTACTATTTCTATTTATATATCATTTACATAATTTCCAAATAGTGGCTTAATACGGTGTCATATATTACACCTTGCAAAACCTACATCTTTTCCCTGAAACAATATCATTGCCTGCCTTCAACAACAACAGAGATTTAGACTGATCCGTTTCTGAATGCTATACTCCCATTGGGACAACATGAGAAAATCATTACATTTTATCATGTATACATTTCCACTCAGACAATATTTTTTTGATCCTCAAGGTGAGTTTATGTAAGCAAAACAAATTTCTAGGAAACTAATCTCTCAGTTTTTGCAAGATTTTTATGCATGGACTCGATCCTAGCTGCAACCTCTTCAATTCAGTCCACAAATATAACTAGTAATCAATTTACCGCTGGCAGGGTCTAGCAATACTGGGTTATTACCAACTCTTAAACATGAATGGGTACTTTGCTGATCTTATATGTAAAACACAGAATCACAGTGTTTTCAACTATCCAGCAGAAAACTCAACAGTGTACCTGGGAGTAGAGAACTAAAACTCATTGAGAAAACTATAAATTTCTAACAATTCATAAAGAAATAACTAAAAGGCAAACATTTACCATACCAGTCTGCGTCACCAAAAAAACATGGCAACAAGAGATTGAGAGAGGATTCTTCAAATCAAATCACCAAATTCTATTCAGAACTTATATTTAAGCATGTCTATGTATGATCCCACTAAGTGGAACTAGCGGCAATGTATTTAATACCAAATATTTTCATTCAATCTTAAGATGTATGCATTGCACATAATTCATGACTGACAGGATACTGTATTAAATTAGAAAACAAGTAAAGAAAAGAAAGCCTTTTATTTCATATTAGAGGGAAGCCACGTGAAGAAACTATATTTGACTTGTTTCCTTCACTCGCTATATGCAATATATTTTACTTGACAAGCTTATTAGATATTAATCAACTGAACTGATTATAAAGAAAACCAATGATTTACCTCCTGACAGTATTCTCCACAGAACCAGTTATCAGAGGCCATTTCAATTTTCAAGCCCTTCCCTTGCATGCACATCCCATGATCTGTTTACAAGCATTGAAAACGATTTAGTAATCCTTGCTCCCTCCGCACAGACACAGAGAGTGCACTAAGCAAGAAGCAAAGCACGAATAAGCATTATCAACTATAACATAAATGGGTAAAGAAAAAACTCGCTTATATCTCATAGATGTTGAAAGAATTAAACCAAGCACTAGCCTATTTTTCATGCCCGTGTGTTGCACGAAATCTGACAAAACAGTCCCTCAGAGTCAGGAAAATTACATTTGAACTCGCACTGCGAGCATTTAAAAGAGCTATGAGATTGCGAAGCATCTTTAGCATTGACCACAGCCCCACAAATCAAGCAACGACATTGCGGGCAATACCAGCTTCCCTCTGGCAGCTCCTGGAGAGAAGAGTAAAGCACGTTGAGTTCTTTGTACATGATTCTATATTTCTAAACTGATCTATCACAAAAAATAAAAAAAATAAAAAAGGAGGCAGCAGAGGGAAGAAAAAAGTGGCGTGAAAACCAGTAAATTAGCCTAGCAATTCTAGTTTGGGCCCACTATGTAGAACGTGTGTTCTTCTCCAACTAATTCCCCAGTCATAAAATGCATTTATACCAGGAATATTGTGAATGTTCCATTAACTAAGTGCAAGATTGGAAAGTGACTAAATTATAATCTAAGCTAGTCAAACATAACTTTTTATCCACACATTTTGTAAGTAACAATTACCCACTTATTATCTATACATTTTTAGGACTCACAAATTTTAATTTAATCACTTGCCAACCATAAACTAAGTTAAACAGATTTTACAACCGTTTGGACTAATTGCTCGTCTTCAAATTTCAAAGAAAAGAGCAATTTTCATTCTGAACCAAAACAATTCCCAGACAGAAATGCTCAACCACCACCAGACTTATGAATAAAACACAAATTCTCAATTCTTATCAAGGATTTTTTAGTAAAATTTACACTTGGTGCTTGCTCAGTTTTGATAAACAATTTGAAGGCATAACTCCAAAATCCCTTCAAAAGTCTTTTCTTTAAAGAGCATTTTTAATTATATAGAAGAACTATTTTTGTGCAATGGGGACTATTCCAAGGAAAGTTACACAAACACACTCATTTTATGAAGAACAGCAATTCTTATGTTAATTGTACTACAATGAAACTATAAGAATTTTATAAAAATGAACTAGCATAAAAAAAAAAAAAAGTATTAAATGCTATAAAGACCTTTAATTAAATTCCCACAAGCATTAGAAGCATTCAAGGGTGGAGGGTGACTCCCAAAGAGAGGAGCATCAAGAGGGAAGCAAGTGAACGAGATCCAGATTTTTGTCAACATCTGTAGTTTAAGATCCTTATGAAAACTATATGCTTGTCTTATTGAACAGTTAAAAACTATCAAAACAACGAATAAAGTTGAACACATAGGAGTTGCACAATACAAGTCGACTGAATTTCTGACCCTTCATATCTGGTTTTTCTTCTTTCGTGGAGTAGGGGAGGGGGTGGAAGTGCTCAGTGTCGACTGTCGATGACGTTTAACGTATCTTTCCTTTTCTAAAGATATGATATTCAATCCCAGATAGATTTATATTCAAGAGCAGAATCAAAGTAAAAATGTTGGAAAGGATACCAAACCTAAAGCATAGAGCATAGAGGAACCGCAAATGATTAAGTTAAAGTTTCCATTTAGTGGATGACTGAAAATATTAATCAACAGAATGCAATGTGCTTATAGGAACCCAACGTGGATGTTGGTTCTTGACAAGGGTAATGATGGTCGAAGTGGGATGAAGGTGACAGGGTTGATTCAGGTAGTGTATAGCTGGGAGGTTTCAAGTCTTTCTTGAGAATAAAATTACACGAATAGTGCCATCTACCTTAAAACCGAATGAAGTTAAATGATGAGTAGTAAATTTTTAATACTCCAACAAAGTTGGTTAATCAAAATTATGTTACTAACTACAAGCAATAATTAACTCATACAGCATTAATTATTAGATCAACTTGTATGCTAAAATGCTGTAACTACTGAGCAGAACAGCATGCTTCAATGGTTAAGCTACTCGCAAAAGGTTGGCTGGTCCAATTACAGACTGAGGTGTCAAATTCTAGATTTACATACTTGGCACCTATCTATCTACTTTTAGTTAAGCATTTATAGCACTAATTTCTAGGTATGAGAATAACCTTTGAACATCTATCTTTAACACTTGTAAATGAAAATATTACAGAAAACAGGGTAAAACAGAAATAAATTAAAAAGAAGCATTTGGACACCAGTTCACTTCCAGTGTTCTGTTGTTTTGGTAGGAAGAGAAACAAATTTAGGTAAAACACCACATTTTTCTAACAATATACTTTCCTGAGAGAAGTAATACTTCCTTTATTTATCTTATACACACTAAGAAGGGCTGACAAGTGCTCTATCTCTTGCTATCCACTTCTTTATTATCCCTCACACAAAGAAATGTTGCCTTCCTCCTTTCTCATTTCCTGTACTTACTCTCCATTATTCAGGTCTTTCAACTAGTTTTTCTTCCACTCCAAGCCCAACCTTAAGTTATTTTCAGCATACGAAGTGCAGATAATTATGGTAAACACAAGCAGACATAAAATTGTGAGTCAATAACTCACTAAACAATTATTACATTGTTAAACCAAAACGGCCAAAGACAATCAAACCAAAAAAAAAAAGAACTTCAAACGCATACTTACTATTAATGACCTGTGCTAAATTTATTTCAAGAGTACTTATTTGCCAGCAGGCAAAGCAGAACGTGTGCACACGTTCTTATTTCATGTAGAGTTACATGAACATAGTTTTACTAAAACAAAACAGAAAATCTGTGATTTCAAAATGCCTGTGTGTTTTAGAATATAAAGAAGAATCATCCAATTGTCAAGAGATACAAAACAACCAAAAAAAAAAAGGATCAACATATCAGTTTCCAGTCGACACATCAATCGCCTCGTCCAAAGATCAAGCCTATTTCAAGAAAAATGAGTAGGAAGAAGACCACTTCCAAACTCTCAAACTCAATGTGTTCATGCAAAAACCTGCATGGAGAAGAGCAGGCTCCACTAGATTTATGTTCTCATCCAGTTAAACATTCATGGCTTTTTCCACTTGCCAGTTCACCTGTTAACCCATTATGCCCTGGCGGTCAATGAAATTAGAGACGAGTTGCAAGGTGGTAAATCAAGAAGTAAATGAAGTATGGGGCAGATTGCAACCCAATTAAAGATGATGGAAAACTAGTGCCGAGCAGGAAACAGTAAAAGATTATCTGGCCAGGCTGAACTGGGTGATGATTTGAATTTCAGCAGGGCTCATGTTGACCACAAACCTCTCCATGCATGTCTATACATGGATACTGATAAAATTTGGCAACTAGAGTTAAGAACTAGCAATGGGCCCATCTATCAAGATGTTGTTCGTAGTTACAGATGCACATTAACGGAAATGTGATCATGGAAACGAATGTTAGCATTAATTCTAGTCATTAATAACAAAAAAGAAAAATATTACGAAAATACTCAAAATTTTAATGCAAGGAGAAAAGGTCCATGAAAACAGCTGGATACAAAAACAAAGACAAACCTGTTCAAACAAGCATGCCTGATGAAATGCGGATGGACAGCTATCACAGCATATCAGTTCACCAACATCACCACAGCGCCCACAACTATCATCATTTTGATCTGTCTCATCAACTTGGCCAGTTTGAGGAGCTACTTTTCTGGCCTTGTATTCAGCTGACCAGGCCTCAAGCTGGCATGAGGTTAATGGCTTACCAGACTCCATGAAAAGATTGATGCAATGATGCTTCAACCCAAAATCAGCATGACTCTTAAAAGCAGGGATGGAAAGCACCTTATTACAACACTTGCATAATATACCTCCCCTTGTAATTAAACCATCTTTCACCACCACATCAGTTTTCAGATTCCGTAACTGGACCACTTCATTTAGTGAAACGACACCAGAATGAATTAACCAGGATAACACAGTTCTCCATTCAGAAGCAGACCACTTCCCTTCCATCAAATGCTTTGCACCCTTGTTAAGGCTCCTTACAAGCAATCTGCAACTGCCTTTTCGTCTCTTGGGCTTCCTTAGAGGCTTGGATTTGCAGGTGGACCGTTTCTTGGAAGATCTAACAGTTTTGTTTTTTATAATAGCTGAAATCAAGAGATCATTATCATTAAGATGTGAAGTCTTTGATTTCTTAGATCCAATTC
>CAIGRQ010242638.1:0-24048 GCA_903798375.1 Fraxinus sp. D2006-0159 | reverse complement strand
TGACAGCTCAATTCACATCATCTAATACACCTAATCACACCCGTGACAAGTTATAATTTTTTGAGAAAGTAGTGATAATAACTCGTTTTACGGCTTTGCTTGCTTCCAAGCTTGACCTAACCACCCAAAGTCAAGCTAGCTGGCCAAAACTGGGCATGATAGAACTAGTTTGTCTTGTAGGTACAGTACAGTCATTTGAAGCCAATCCCATAAAATTGTTCACACATGCAAATGTAATAACGTCGGTACACGTCTTGTGGTAGCGCCTTTTTCGGTGCCATTTTGTGGAATAAAATACTATCAAATTCTTCTTCTCTCATCAACTTTTTTAATCCATTTTCATCGCCCTTTCTCTACTTTCTTCAATCTCTCCTTCTCAGATCCATTCATTTTCCCTTTGCTCTTCTCCTCTTCGGGAGCTTCGTTCCAGCTCTTGAAAAACGAGTTAGAGCCCACCAAACTCAAACCATTTTCACTCCATTAATATTTCGAATTCATTGTACAAGATAAGGCTAAGTTTCCGTTGTTTTTTTTTTGTGGGTTTGATCAAAATACGTTAGATGAATTCGAATTGATTGAGAAGAAAGTGTGAATGTTGTTATTCTGAAACGAAGGACGAGAATAGCATCATTTTTTTGTAATATAAGTTTGTTGGGATGGACATTGCCTCGCAATTAAAGCGCGGAATATCACGCCAATTCTCAACTGGGTCGTTGAAGAGAAGTGGGAAATACAGTTTCCGGAGGCAGAACTCGGTGGACCCAAAACGGAACAATTTCCGGTTCAGCTTTGGGAGGCAGTCTTCATTAGACCCCATAAGGCGAAGCTCGGTGGAGGATGATGGGCTGACGGTGCCGGATAATTTGGACTCCACAATGCAGCTATTGTTCATGGCGAGTAAAGGGGATGTGAAGGGAGTGCAGGATTTGCTGGATGAAGGGATTGATGTAAACAGCATTGATTTGGATGGGAGGACTGCTTTGCATATTGCAGCCTGTGAGGGGCATGTGGGAGTTGTTAATCTTTTGCTGAGTAGGAGGGCAAATATCGATGCTCGCGATCGATGGGGTAGCACGGTATATTTTTCTTACTGTTATTTGTCCCTTTCGTTTTGGTTAATTTGGCTCGCGCATTTTGTTTGGTATATGTTATAAATAACGATACCGGATTTCTTTGATACTAATTTCTTGTTATAACAGGATATTAAAGAAAATTTGACATCATATAAAGTTATTGATCACGAGAACACAAAAATAAATAAATAAATAAATTAAAATTGGCAGAAGAAAAGAGAATTTATTATAATATTTTCAACTTTGTTTAACTTGTAATGTGTTTAAACAACCTATCTAAATTGTAGAGAAAAGCCAAATATATATTGGGAGCAACCCAATTCCTAGAAGTAGAGCTGGAGATAGAATGAGATGCCCGTATCTTGTCCTCTTCAAGTCCAACACAGATTACAGCCCTCAATTGGGCTTCCAAATAAAACTTTAACTAGAATTTTGTCAAATAAACTTCGAATATGATTCCAAAATAGTATTCCAAATAGAATTCTTCTTAAGTTGACTTTAATTAGAATTTTCAGTTATCTTCAAAATAGAATTCAAATCACACTCTAATTCTAATAAACTCTACCTTGACACGAATTCCACCTTGTTGAGTAAATTTCAAAGATTCTCCACCTGTAGACAAATTCCACTGCATGGAATAGATTTTAAATTTTCAACAAAAATACAAACGAAATTATCCGTCAAAATTTCCAACTAGAAATATTCTCCAAAACTCTGCCACCCAACTAGGGCAAAATTCAATAACTGAGTATTAATAAATTCCAAGAGATATATTAGACACCAAAGTTGCTCGAATCACGAGCAACAAAATCACCATAATTGAATGCATCAAAAGAAGGATCTTGACTAGAATCAACATCTTTAATCGCATTCAAACTATCAACTAAATCAGCAACATTGTACCTATGTGGAGGCTTATGATAAAAAATGGGTTTGTTAATAGCAACTAAACGATATTACCCATAACTTCTAAACTTATTTGAGATGTATTCTTCAAAGAAGACTCCAAATTAGACTCCAACGGTACATAATTTAGCTCCAAATCCACCCGAGTCCTTAAAATATGTTGATTGATCAAAGATTATGTATAACGCTGCAAGATATATAACAAAACATGGGCTCCTTTACGAACCTTCAGGACTCCACCTTCACCAGTGTACTTATACCCTTTTGAATTAAGAGTATCCAAGGAGATAATATTTTTCTTCAAATTTGGAACCTGTCTCACTACATCAAGTGTTCTAACCATTCCGTCAAACACTTTTATTATGACTCAGCTAATACCAGCTATCCTATAAGATGTATTATTTCCTATTATCACAACACCTTTCGAAACTATTTTATATATTGAAAATAAATCCTAATTGGGACACATATAAAAGTATAAGCTGTATTAAGAATTCAATCCTCATCAGGTTTGGAGTCGTAGTCAAAAATAAGTAAAAATTTTCCATCATTATAAGAAGTTTCTGCAACAATGGCTTCACCTGAAGTATCTAATTGCTTTTCCTTCTGAAAAGTTGTAGTCAAATTTTCTCTATTCTACAACTTATAGAAATCCTTAATTAAGTGCCCCAAATTCTTGCAATAAATTTTGAAGTTAGACCTTAATTTACCCCTTTCACAACCATCATCAAGAACAAGGCCATCTCCATGAAATTAAAGGTTATGCTTCATCTTTTCCTTTGAACATAGAGCATCATAGACTTCTTTAACGATGAGAGTATTAGGACTATATAAAATTGTGTTACTAAACAACAAATATGAAGCGGGCAAAAATTACAACAAAATCAATCGCATATAAGCAATCACTGCTCGCATCCCAATCTGCTACAATGAAAATCTTGTACCGTCATCTAATAGCGGAATATCAAATTTCATGGTTGTCATCCAAACATCAAAATCTCCCCTATGAATAAAACCTTAGCTCTGATACCAATTTGTTATAAACAATGAAGAAGATGACGGATTGCTCTGATACCAATTGTTATAAACAACGAAGAAGATACTGAATTTATTTGATACCAACTTGTTGTAATAATAGTCGAGAAAAGAAAATATGAAATAATTAGCAGAGAAAAGGATAATTTATTATAATATGGAGAAATAATACAATGATTTTGTGTTTTCAACTTTGTCTAACTTGTAATGAGGTTAAACAATCTAATTGTAGAAAATAGCCAAATATATAGGGAACGATCTAAACCCTAGAAGTAGAGTTGTAGATGGAATGAGATGTGGATCTTGTCCTCTTCAAGCTCAACACAAATTCAAACTCTCAATTGGGCTTATAAATAGAATTTCAACTAGAATTTGCCAAATAGACTTTGAATAGGATTCCAAATAGAATTCTTCTTAAGTCAACTTTAATTAGAATTTCCGATTATTTTCAAAATAGAATTCGGGTCACACCCTAATTCTAATAGTATATTTGTGTTTCGTTCCAATTTAAGCTGGCCAAAAATGTAGATTATCAGGTTAAGTTTACTGCACTTCTCTGGCATTGTATGCTATGTGTGTTGGTTTTTGACTAATATTTTATATGGAAATGGTTGGTATTGCAAGATATTGAACTCATTGGATTTCAAAAAAAAGGGTTGTAAAATTATAATGAGATAGTGTTGGGATAGTGGGAGCTTTTAAGCAATCTTTTGAGGCAGCTTTTGTCTAAAAGGTTACTTTCTCCTCACGTTTTTCTATTTCATTCTCAATGAGTTGGAAGTTGGAAGATTGTACATATATTTGCTTACCAAAACAAAATTTGGAAAATGTAATACAAGTTTGAATAATCATATTATATTTGTTATCTACGGGGTATGGATGTTGTAACTGAGTTACTGCATATCGAAGCCGTGAATATAAGATGTATTATGTTGACTGCATAGCATTGTTTTTGAACAGTTACAAGTTCATATAATGAGTGAATGTTTAATAAATTGTATACACGCGAGCATATGTATTAATGAAGTTTCCACTGTAAAAATCCAAGTAACTTAAAAATTAGTTGCTCCTTACATTTTCCGGCAGGTAGTCAAAAAAATTGATTCGATGGCCTTTGCTAGTGGCCTCAAGTCCATATATGTAGTACATGGTCTACAGTTTAACGTTTCTAACTCTAATATCTAGTGTTCTCAAACCTTGACATATTAATGATGATTATACATTGCATGAATGCCAGTCCACGCCCTTGTGGATTTCTTACTTATCTTCTAGTTCCAGGTGCATTTAATTAAAGTTTTTCAATTTGTCAGGCCACTGCTGATGCCAAGTATTATGGAAATGTCGAAGTTTATAATATTTTGAAGGCCCGGGGAGCTAAAATTCCAGTAAGTGCGAGCATGTTCCTAATTTAGGTTGGGAATTTTTTCTTTAATACGTGATACTCATAGAAATGCATGTCATAATCGTAGAAAACCAGAAAGACGCCAATGACTGTAGCAAATCCACGCGAAGTTCCAGAATACGAGCTTAACCCACTAGACATCCAAATTAGGAAGAGTGATGGTATTTCAAAGGTAAGGTCTATTTTCTTGAAATCTGCAATAGCATCAGTATTTACAAAGAGATATAAGGCTAATGAGACAATTGTTTGTTCTGCAAAGTTAGTGTTTTTTTATGGTTAATATTTTGAAAGCAACATCACTTCCATCTCTTTATGCTTTTAGTTGTTGGTTATCTGATATGATTACTTAGGTATTGAGTTGGGTCATTAGAGGAAAAATATTTATAAGATGAATGTAGTGGAAATCAAAATATTTAAATGGATGTGGAAATGAGAATATTTAGATGGATGTGTGGTCATACTAAAATAGATAACATGAGAAATAAGAATATAGTCAGACAAGTGGAGGTGGAGCTGATTGAGGATAATTTAAGGGAAGGATGACTTAGGTGGTTCGGACTTTTTTTGATAGGCATAAAGAGGCTCCTGTTCATGAGAGTGACTTGATTTTGGTAGAACATTGCAAAAATGGAGGGAAATGGCATGTGGTGGTAGCTAAAAATCCAGGTGCTGCGAATCTTCTTTGTAGATCTAACTACAAACCAGTGGAGTTGTAGAAAAGGATTAATATAGCCGACCCTAAATTTATCTGAGAAAAGGCTTTCTTCTTCTTATTGTAATATCCAAATATTTTCTTCTCTCTCTTACAAATACTTGTAATTCAGTTGATTGTGTTGTGTGATTATTGTTTTTTGATAACTTTGGCCAGGGATCATATCAAGTTGCTAAATGGAACGGCACAAAAGTTTCCGTCAAGATACTTGACAAGGATTGCTATTTAGACCCTGAATGCATGTACATGCCTTCTTCCTCTCAGCTTTTTATTTACTGAAAATTCTATTAGCTATATTCTCTTATCCTTTATGCCAGCTAATTACGCCTTCAAACTTCATGTTACTGTCCAAATACATGATTTCAGATAGAGAGAGCGCTCTGATTACATCACTTCTTATATGATATAGCTTCATATGCATGTTTCACCAATGATGTGCAATTATGTTTTGACTCCTGTTTTCTGCTACTGCAGCGTTACAATTACATTATATTTCTTGCAAGCTTGGCATAAAAGTAATTGTCTTTGTCTAATTGTTAGGTCGAATAATCTCTCCATGACTGAATTCTGGAGGGACCTTAATTGTTTTTCGCTCTATTGGAAGTTCTATGTATGGAATATGGGATCAAGAATCATCCTTTTGGAAAACTGTTATACTATCCTCCTCAACAGTGTGGCCTACATGATAGGAACTTAAAATTATTTCCATTAATGAGTTCTTAAGGTTTAAATAGATTGCATAACATATACCATCAGAATTATTGATTTCAATAGAGCTCATCATGCTTTTTATCTGATATTCTATCACAATACCTGAATATTCTGTCTATGTGTGTGTTCAAAAAGAGCAAGTCTAATGCTGATGGCAAGCTGATTACTTCTGAATAGTATGTATCCTTACTCATGACAATATTAAAGTTTAAAACGCCTGATCATCTCTTCTCTCCAATGCTTAATGGACAAATGAGTATCTAGAATGTGAGGCATTGATATTGTTACTGATCAGCATGTGTTTAATGTGTGAGTGGATTTTCAACGAGAAAATACTCTCACTGGAGTATGGGTATCAGAATTCCTATGAATACAATACTTGACCACTAATGCATGCTTTTCTTGTATAAGTTATGCAGCTATCTTGTTTATTGTTTTTGTTTTGTTGGATTGTCATGCTAACAAATATCTGGATTACTTCTGGTTGAGTTGTGTTTCAATTTTTAACTGTACTAATTTTATATGCATTACACTGCAGAAATGCTTTTAAGCAAGAGTTGACCTTGTTAGAGAAAGTCCGGCATCCTAACGTGGTTCAGTTTGTTGGTGCTGTCACCCAAAATGTCCCTATGATGATTGTTTTGGAGTATCATTCAAGAGTAATCGTCTCTCTCTATTTCTCTATCTACACATGTACATCATTTTGTGTACGCGTGACTTGTTTTTTTTGATTTGTTTACGTGGGCATGAGTGTGTGCATATGAGTTCACATTATTGTGTTCTTGACGTGTATTCCCAAACATTGTGTCAATTTCTAGCATCAATTCATGATTCAGTGGAATTAAATTGCCGCACTAATTATTTATTTGCCTTATTTTTGGAGTTCATGACTTTAAATTGCCTGTCATTTAACTTTACAAGTGGAAGTCGAAGTGAGTTGATATCTGAAATTTAATTTGCTCTACACCTGGAGTTGGTGATTACACGGAGAAATCTGTATATACCTTCTTACAGTAGCATGCTCGATATAGCTTATTTTTGCACTGAAATTTTCAGGGTGACCTTAGTGGCTATCTTCAAAAGAAAGGACGTTTATCTCCATCAAAAGCATTAAGATTTGCCATTGAAATTGCCAGGTAATTTGAGTTCTTGTACCATTTGCATAAGAAATACGTAGCCTATAGTCTGAATCAATTATTATCTTCTTAGTGTCATTAATCTGCTTTGGAAGTTCACTTGAATGTTAGTAATTTCTATTGTTGCTCTTTTACATATCCTCCATCACTGTTGTCTGCAATGGAGGAGCCAACGTTTTAGCTCGGAAGGGTGTGAGGGTGGAAGTTCTCTCTAACGTAAATAAATATCTGTTCTAGTTAAGTAACCATTCAAAATGCCCCTGGCCTTTGCAAAATAATTGACTATTTATCAAAATTTCCCATATGGATTAGGTTCATGTAAGATGATATTTAAGAGCATGAAACCTGAACCACTAGTTTAGTAACATAAAGTGAATGCCTGTACTATAAAGTATAGTGCTAATGAAGTTTTTCCTTTCTTATCACTTCCAAATTCTTTTACCAAATAATGATACAAGTTTTTGCAGTGGAGGAATCGACTAAAATTCTTTTTCCTTTCTTACCATTCCTGCTTTTTTTATTTTTTTTTCCTTCCTTCCCTTTGCTTTTTTTTCTTTGTCGTTCCTTCTTCTTTATATACAGTTCATGGAGTACGACCTGCTAGTTAAGCTTTAGTCAAGACATTGGCATAGCACATATGGTGGTCATGATATATTGTTGCTTGGACATCAATGATCCCACTTGCACCATTCAGGGACATATTGTTCTTTGGTGAAGCGGGTTGTAATTTGGCATACGGTCAGGATATAACCCCAGAGTAATAACGATGGATGAAATGAAAATATATAATCCAGAGAATGAGGAGGCAAAATGCATAATCCAAATGGGTTGGGGGAAGGGGTAACTGTTGAATCCAGTCCATATTTGTTTTTGACAAAGCATTGTTTCCTTGACAGGGGCATGAATTGTCTTCATGAAAGCAAACCGGACCCAATAATTCATTGTGATTTAAAGCCAAAGTAAGGCAACTAAATGCTTAAGTTGTTTCTGTTTTATTGACATTTGTATCGTGACTTTATGCAACTTTTTTTTAATATTTGAAATTTTGGTAAGGTGCCAGAAATATTTGGCTGGATAGTGGAGGGCAGCTGAAGGTAGCGGGATTCGGTGTCACTAGGTTATCAACAATTTCACCTGACAAAGCAAAATTACTGCAACCAGAGGCCATAGATCGTTCAAGTGAGTCATCCCAAGTAATATGGTTATGCATTACATCTTTTCTTTTGAATTATTAGTCAGTCAATTTTAGACTTTTCAGTGGAAGGAATTCAATAGAATTGTAGGAGTGATCTACATTTTTCTATCCGTGAAGGTGGCAAAGCTTTGGCCTTCAACTACTTTCGAATCCCAACATTCTTTTCCTTGTTATATGTAGGTTTTTACATGGCACCTGAAATTTATAAAGATGAAATATTTGACAGAAGTGTGGATGTGCACTCCTTTGGTATTATGCTTTATGAGGTATTATTTAATATTTTCATGCTTTTGATTTTTTTTCCTCCATGTTTTTTGTAGTTTAAATGTTGAAACTCATTACATGAAAGCAATTTCATGCTGCCAACTCTCGTTTTAAAATCTGCTCAGAGGTTGCATAGGTGAAACCCATGACCTAGTAACTGAATCGTTTTGCTTGCTTCAAAGACTGTTAAAGCAATTGAGCCACTCTGACCCTTTGATCCAAACAAGTGTTTGAAACCCAATTCTTTTTTTGCAAAATCAGACCTGAAAGGAGTTATTTGGGCTTAATACTTGGGATTGTCTGTAAGGAAATTATTGTATCACTATTTGGTAGTTTGTCTCGGAGGTTACCATTTCCACCAGATACATCTAGATCTTTTCAAGATGATTATTCTTTTCCAATTATTCTATTTCTTTGTTTTTCCTCCTATCTAGTATGAACAAATAATGAACTTTAGAACTTCAGTATATGGCTAACAACTCTTCATCTGATTTGCCACTGCCATATATTAATATATTATGCTGCCTTTCAATTTACAGATTCTGTGAGATGAATGATTAACTTTCTGTTTTACCAAACTTTTTTACCATGGATTTAGATGATTGAGGGTGCTCCACCATTTTCTTCCAAGAATCCAGAGGAAGCTGCTAAGTTGACATGCTTAGAAGGAGAAAGACCAGCATTCAAGTCAAAATCTAAATGTCCTTCAGATCTGAAAGAGTTAGTCATTCTTTTCTTTACTCTTTTATTTGTCTTTCTTTTGCTTTCAGTTGTGTTGCGTATGCATTTCTATAACCAGTCACAGCTGGGGTGATTATTGCCTTACAATGTTGAGGGGGGTGGAGGACCAGCTTTACTGACTAGCCTCTCTCTGTAAGGAAATGGTTTTGCCCTCTCCGTTCAGCTTTTGATAATATATAATACTATTTTTAAGTGAACATTCACGGCGGATATGCTGAGGGAACGTGACAAGATACGAAATCCTAATGCAAATCTACCAGGACAAAAATGCTGAAGAAAGCACAATCACGAATAGAATTCACATTCACTTCAATCCAAAACCTAGAAAATAGAAGAATAGGTGATCTTATGAGCTTCTAGCCATGAAAGAGTCCATTTATCTCTCAAGTAGGTCAGGCTCCCGGGCATGTTGGTCAATTGAAAAATGTAATTCTCGTGTTCATGTAAAAGTTAATTTCTTCATAGTGAAGAAGAGAAACAAAGGAACATAAGAATCACGGTTTAAATATGAAGATCTTAATCCATGGTTCCTTGAAAATTTGCTTCAGAAATCTTCGCTTGACATTTTCGATCAAGCTTCCCTGGAATCCGCTGGCATCTAGATAAATCTCCAGGGATGTTTTTCTTATGGTTTGAATTTGCTTCATGAATGTAGAATTGAAGTACTGTGATTTTCATTTTTCTAAGTAATTTTGCTGTTTACCTAGGTTGATTGAACAATGTTGGCATCCAGATTGTGCCATGAGGCCTATGTTCTCTGATATCATTGTGCGACTGGATAAAATTATTACGAATGGCTCTAAACATGGATGGTGGAAAGACACTTTCAAACTCCCTTGGTATCCTCTGGCTACTCTTTTATCTTCCTTGTGTTCTCTTTCTTTACTATTGTAAGCATTCACTGTTAATAGATCAATTTCTTCAAGAATTGAGTAAAGTTCAATATTCCCAGCCTGATCATTTTTTTTCAGCCTAGTATCGATATTTTGAGGCTCTCGTGTGATGAAAAGTTCAGCTTCCTAGTAGTGTAATTGAAATCGACGTCTATAGGATTATGTCTATTTTTCATTTGCATGTCAACTAGTTATCTAATTTGTGAATTAAAATTAGAGAAGTCAATGACAGGTTGAACAAAAGCAAATAGAACATAGTGAAATTTTTAGCTGCGGGGACACATGGGTCCCCCAATTGTTTTTTCTTGCCTTTAGGTACCCATAGTTACATTTCCGGTGCACATTGATTCTCACTGGATAAAAATGTCAGCTTTTTGTCGATCCATCACGTGCTTTTGCACATGATGATTGATTCAAAGGTTATTTTCATCAACTGACTCTATTTTCCTAAACCATCCCTGATTTTAACTGTTTTTGAGGGAAATGGAGTGGATAGATGAAAATACCCCCCAAATAAGTCGTCGCATTCAAAACATGTGAATACTTGACAGAAAAATTGGCAACTTCTATCCAGTCCTGACCAATGGACATCGAAAGTGAAAGTTTTTAGCGGCCTTAATGCTTATCTATGCAGGTTTAGTGTCTACACATGCCTGACCTGTTGATCTTTGTGCAGGAAATAAGCAACGCATGCGATTCAATGAACGGAAAAATGTTGTTATTACGTGATATCTCTCGACTTAAAAGTTGGCAGTTCTGTGCTCTTATTGTAAAATCGAATAATGATGGATGAATCTTAGGACTGATTATTGGGATCTTGTAAGTGAATTACTGTTGCAAGACTTTGGGGAGCTTCTCATTTGTACTATGGTATAATTTGTATAATGGAAGATCGCGGGACGAATAAATGTGGGATTGGTAGAAAACACTTTTTTTTTCTTTGCATTGCTCAAAATATGCTTGCTATATGAGAAAGTTGTTTTTGTAAGATACTTGTTTAGAATATGAAGATGTACCATAAACATGTCTTCTTGTGTTTTTGTTATGGAAACTCTCTGATGGCAAATGATTATAGAATATTGGATTAAGGCCTTCTTTGAGCCATATTTTTTTCTCCTTAAAACGAAAAATATGATCGTTATCCATCATATCAATATTTAAATTCAAATTTTCTATCTATTATGTGGCCTCAATAACGACTATATTTTTCATTCTCATTTTCAAAAAAGTTGGCTCAAAAGGGGGCTCAAGTTTGTTTGCTTTTTATAAAAATACAAGAAAAATTTAAAGATGGCAACGGATAGCCATCGCCATCCCAGAGACTTTTCAAAGTATGAAAAAAATTTAATTGTGAAAGCAAAAATTGAACACTATAAAGAATTTTTTGAAAATCTTAAAAAAAAAAAAATTGACAAAATTTGAAATTTTACGTGGGCAAGCTGATTCTCATTTTTTTTAAAATACTTTTTTATCACTTCTCTTCAACCGTTTTTTAATAAAATAATATTAAAGTAACTCAAAAACTTTTTATTTAATTTAATCGTACATTCTCTATCAATTTATTATTCAAAAATGTATTCTACACAAAAAAAAATAGGCTCAAATACGTCCTAAGTTTAAAACATAAGATAGATAAAATAAAATTTTTTAAGACGGATTAAGAAAATTCAGGACAGCCATTTGGGACAGGACAGAAAATTTTGCCTTTATGAGAATGCAATGGACCATGAAAAATAGAAAGGAAAATGGACCAATTTGACATAGGCAGAATCGATGGTCCATATTTTCGGGGTGCACCTGAGTCGTATAACAGAGCCACACCTGATAACTCCTCCTCGTCATCTTTTCGTTTTAAACCTCTGATATGTTGTTTCTTATTTCCCTAAAACCCCTCCATCTCATAGACAGACACATACAGCTATATATACCGTCATTTCATATATATGTATTACAAGGCAAGAATTCTTCACTTCTGTTGCTCAGTTTCATTTGCTAACTGTAAGTCACCCTGCTCTCTGAGAACAATTTTGCTGTGTTTGTTACTTTTTTTTTGCGCGTTTTCTAATTTATATTATTGATTCGGGAATATATTCCAAGAAAAATCTCATTTTTTTGGTTTTATGCCCGTTGCTTGTGCAACGGATTCGTTTATTTTGCCATATATTTGAACTTCTTGACACTGACATAGAACAGACGGATGAGCAATTGTTTCTGTCTAAGTATTTGATTTCTTGAAAGTTTGGAAGTCGAATGTGAAAACTATAAATTTCATTCAGCACCTTACTATTGCAACTTAGAGTTCTGCCATTGGGATTGAGAAAATTATGATCTTAGCATTAAATTTCAGTCCAAATAGTTTACTGTGGTGATTAATATGTTCTCCAGAAATGCTGCTGCCTTTGAAGTAAAGAGATTAAATTTTCCATTCAAAGTCTTCTTATTTTAGGAATAAAATACCATTATGTGCAGAGATGACATACATATAGGCCTTACAACACCTTTTTTTCTAGTCTATCACATGCATGAGAAATTCGATTGAATTTTTATTTATTTTTAATTCTTCTTATGGAAAACACCATTATTGTAAGGAATTACATTTACAGCACGAGTTGACAAGAAGTTTCATTTATAAATTTATTTTATATGGAACCATTTTGTGGTGCATGACTGGCAGTTTTTATTTTTGCAATCAATCTATGTTCTTATTGTGAAATGAAGAATTGAATGGCGATTTTCTATTTTTATCCCAAGCTTAACTAGTAGGGTGCTGGGAATGTGACTTCAGCTTTCTTTCTTGAAGAGAGGAAAACTCGATAATGGCTTCTAGGGCAATTTTGAGGAGGAGAAAGAATATTCCTGTTCGATCAATTCAAAGTTACCAAACTTTGGGTCTGGAGCAATCTAGTCGGTGTTCAGATTCTTGTTGTTTCAGCTCTGCTGCAAACCACTTCTCTCGAAGTTCAGATAATTCAGAATCTAATACTGAAGCTTCAGTTTTCAGGCAATTGTTGAATCTTTCAACATTAGGCCTTTTTAAGAATAAAGCTTATGGAATTACATTTCGCCATTATGGAAATGGAAGGATAGATTTTAAATCACATATAGGGGTCAGGTTAATGTTACAACCTGTACGATATGCCTCTACAGCAACTGCAAATCAGCCTGATTTTGGAAGTGATAATGAAGATGATGAGACATTGGTTACCAAAAAGAGAAAGGAAGCATCTCCAGAGGAATGTGATCAAGCTGTTGTAGGTCTAAGCGCTGCAAAGGCCAAAGCAAAAGCTAAACAGCTAGAAGAATCTCAGAAGGTTGCTAAATCCATTTTGTGGAGGCTGTGGGCTAGGCTTCTGGGAATTGGTCCAGCTTTTAGAGCTGTCATTTCAATGAGCAGGTTGGATTGTTCTCCAATGTACTGATTTTTTTTTATTTTTTATTTTTGTAAGGCCAAACAAACTGGGAATTATCTCATGTCCTTTTTCATGCGTTATCTTTCCTTTCAGGGAAGACTGGGCTAAAAAACTTTTGCACTGGAAAAATGAGCTTGTATCGACGCTGCAGCATTACTGGTTGGGCTGTAAGCTTCTATGGGCTGATGTGAGAATAAGTTCAAGATTGTTGTTGAAACTTGCTGGTGGAAAGAGTCTCTCTAGAAGGGAGAGGCAACAGCTTACCCGAACGACTGCCGATATTTTTAGGCTAGTTCCATTTGCTGTTTTTATCATAGTCCCATTCATGGAATTATTGTTGCCTGTTTTTCTGAAGCTTTTTCCGAACATGTTACCATCAACCTTCCAAGACAAGATGAAAGAAGAGGTATTGATTCAAATGTTAATTGATACTGTCTTTTAAGTTATCTGATTTTTTTTAATGCTGTTCCATAGTCTATTTTATGCTTTTAAATTATTTTTTTTTCCCTGTCCTATTCCCCTTTAATCTGTGTTTATGAAGAAAGACTCAGTTAATACTACCGTGAATGGTTATTCCGTGATATAGATTCAGCGGTAGGATTCTGCTTCAGCGTGCTTCTGGAGCAACTTTTTAGACCAAATTATGATAGTAGTGTGAACTTCACTCTGAAACTTTTTCTACGCACTAGTTGACATCTATAGACCAGGATCTCGTGAAGGCATGGACAAGATCCTCATTGCATGACGCTTGAAATTTGTTGTCCCTCATTGAAATTGTAGATTTGAAGAAAGTCGACTTCTATCAGCGATTTTGCGTATAATTGACATTCAATTTGTGAGACTCTTTTCTATTCACCTTAATATTTGTCGAAGTACAAGGACTTGTTTGGGGAATCAAGTTTGTGGGAGAAGATATAATGTTTTCCCTTAATATGCTTGGAATTGTTTCATGTTTTCTTATCGTCATTCTTCTGATTTACACCATCTTTATTCTATTCCATATTATTGTTTACCTAAGCCACTATATAACCTTTAATGTCCAATAATTTCATATTATAACTCTTGTGCTAGTAACTTCTTCTCTCAGTTCAATATTGATTTCAAATACTAATTTTTAAAGAGGCTTCTCTGCCCGTCTAAAAGGTTTCTCAGTCATGCATTTCTTGCAATTGCATGTCTTATGTTATTCAGAGATATTGTATATTTACGCCATTCTTTTCTCTAAACATTTTCTTGGTGCATCACATTGACATTAGAAATGTCCTCGAATTGTCCAGTTATAAAGATTTGTGGTAGTTTTCGAGGTGTTTTGGCAGACTAAGATTTGTACGTTTCTCAACCAAAATTCTTTGTAAAAAAATGTTATACAGTTTTGTTTGAGATATTTCAAAGCTATTCACCAAAAGCCAACTAGAAACCTGCAAATAGATTTTTTAGCATTTTGTGGACAGGTGGGCTTGTGACTTCATGATGTAGTGAAGTCGAAAAAAATATAGTCCCATTCTTGCATTACAGAGATGTGGACTTAAATTTTACAAAGTTTGATGTAGTTAATGGATACATTAGTCATTTGATTCATTTTGTTTTTAGATATTAGGTTCTACATCATGACCAATCTGTATTCTTGCTTTATAAGCACTTCTGTGTAAAGACTATTACTTTCTACTAGTGAAAACTGAGGTTCTATGACCTATTTTTGTTAGCTAGTCTTTCTCTACGGCATTCCATTATTGGCCTGTTTAGATCTACTCCATTACCTTGTATTTTAGGTTGGAGAACATAACACTGGCCAACATATGCAGTTTCATTCAGATGAAAGCATAGATATTTGTTTAGTTACCCTTTATTCTGCCCTCCTCAAATGAAAATTGGATTTACAAGAACAAACTTGTAGGAAGCATTAAAAAGGCAGCTAAATGCCAGAATTGAGTATGCAAAGTTTCTTCAAGACACAGTTAAAGAAATGGCAAAGGAAGTCCAAAATTCACGGAAAGGGGAGATTAAGAAAAATGCTGAGGACCTCGATGAATTTCTCGACCGGGTTAGTGTACGGTTGAACATGAGTCTGCTGTTGTATTTACCTTGCCTCTCCAGATCCTATCTACAAATTTTCCACCAATCTTAATATATGTTTGATGTGTTTGATACAGGTTAGAACAGGTGCGGGTGTCTCGAATGATGAAATCTTGGGTTTTGCTAAGTTGTTCAACGATGCACTTACACTAGATAATATCAGCAGGTTGATTTATTTGCAATTAAAATATCTAATATCTGTTGCTTTATACATGAATATCATATTTTTGATTATTTTCAGTGTATTATGATACTCATATCTTTGTTGCTATTAGGGCTCGGTTAGTCAATATGTGCAAGTATATGGGAATTAGTTATATAGGAACGGATGCTTACTTACGCTATATGCTTCGAAAGAGATTGCAAAGGTATGCACATTTCCCTTTCTGTGTAAGGTTTCTGTGACAACTTATGGTCTCTAGAACATATTCTAATTTGTATGCATAGATGACCAATGGCTGAGAGCTTATTTTTAGGATTTGGCTGGAAAAGTAATTCAAGCTTGAGTTGTTGTTATCCCTTTGGCATTATGATATCGAGAAGTTTCTATTGAAGAGTTGTAAATGTTCTGAAGTCTTCAATATATTATTACTTCCTCTTCACATTAAATATATTGAGCTGCTATCGGCTGTCCCTTCTTTTTCTCCTTCAAAGTATGAAGTAGGTTCATTCTTAAAGAACTCACGTTCTTTTTTTTGCTAGAACATTTCTTTTATCGTATGACTTCAGTAAATAATTTGAACATGATCTTTTGTTTTAGGCATTCTAAGTTTATCTTTACCCCCTCCCCCCCTCCCTCAGGATTAAGAATGATGACATATTAATTCAATCAGAGGGCTTGGAGTCTCTATCAGAAGCTGAGCTTCGTGAAGAATGTAGAGAGCGAGGAATGCTTGGACTACTTTCAGTAGAAGAAATGCGTCAACAGGTTCTTAAATTTAAAAATAAACACTGATTGTATATGACTGAAATCAAAGTATTATATTTCTGATTGCATATGTTAGTAATATATTGGTTGAGAATTATTTGAACTCTGCTTTATATATTTGGTACAAAACAATATGTACATCTATTGGTTTGAGAGTTGGTTGATGTTATGTTATTCTTATACATGGGTGAATTTAGTCAATAATAAATGCAGAGAAGGGCTAGATTCGAAGTGTCATTACGATGACGGGACTTTACTATTACTTCATTAGTGCCTTTATCATAGATAGTAAAATAACCCCCCTGTTGCAAATATCGTAATTTTTATTTTCTGGAAGTAATTGAATTTTCGTTAGTTTTTTTTTTTAACTAGAGACAAAACATGGAAAAAAACTTTTGGAAGTTTGAAATTCTTTATATTATTTTTGAACCTTAATGAAAGTTTTGTGGGGCAGTGGGCTTGTTGGTTGCCATCAATAGACATTTTTCCCTTTTACTCGGAGAAATTGAACTTTCCTTCAGAATTCTTCTAATATGTTATGGTTGTCTGCATTTATAGTAATAAAGAAATTCTAGTAGAAACCTGAGAAGTTTGTATCACGTTGCACGATCATGAGATCAGTCATAAAAACATACCTTGGATAATGGAATTATTTGCTGCAAAAATTAATATCATTTCTCCTTGCAGCTGCGTGATTGGCTAGATTTATCACTGAATCACTCTATTCCATCTTCACTTTTGATTCTTTCCAGGTTCATTTAAAGGAAGCACATTCCTTCCTTTTCCTTCTTCCCTAGGATAATTTTTTCCCCCCCACAGTTAGTTCTTGGACAATATCTGAACGTTTATGTTCTCTTGCTGTTGACAGAGCTTTCACGGTATCAGGAAAGTTGAGGCCAGAGGAAGCCGTTGGAGCTACACTCTCTTCTCTCCCAGATGAGGTTGTGGATACTGTTGGTATGGAAAAGTTGTCATCTGAAGATTCTGTTGCGGAAAGGAGAAGGAAATTGGATTTCCTTGAAATGCAAGAGGAACTTATCGAGGTTAATGAAATTGTGTTTATGTTCCTGGAGTCTATTTTATTATAGATCTGTTTTCCTATACTCTTCTATTCTATGCACACCAACAATAAATAAAAGGGCTGAGAGTTTCCTAATTCCTGAAATTCTATGTTCCCTACTTGAATTTGAGTTGTTGACTTCAAATTCAACATGCTATCTTATAGGTGTAAAGCAACTTATTGCTTTATTGAGAAGGTGATACCATTGTTGTGTTCAATTGACTGTAGGAGGAAGAGAAAAATGAAGAAAAGCGAGCTGCAAAGAAAGAACCTGCTGATTGTGAAGATGATGTTGCTTTGAAGGAGATGATCATTTCAACGGCGAGAGAAGCACAAGAGAAAGCTAGAGCAAGAGCCCTGGACAAATGCGAGCAGCTTTGTGAACTTAGCCGTGCATTAGCTGTCTTAGCTTCTGCTTCTGTAAGGAGTTCACGAACTTTGTGATGTTTGAGTTTCTACTGAGTCTATATTCTCTAGGTTCTCATCACTAGTGTTTGAATTTATCCATTGGTTTACAATATGCAGTCAGTGAGCAGGGAGCGTGAAGAATTCCTAAGGCTTGTCAATAAAGAGGTATTTCTTGATTTGAGGTAGACCTCTTAATAGTAAAATGTAAGTAGAAAAAAGTAGCTATCATGGGAGAACTCAAATGGAGTTCTACTTTGTATTGACCATGAGAAGTACTTCTGTTTTGATTATTGTTTGTCACTACTTACTTTCAATGCAGAACAGAAAATCACTTTGAACGCTCCTAATCTTGCTCAGGAGTGACTATTCCGCTTCAGGGTTGATCATTTTCTTAATAATCTTCCACTTGACAAATTAACATGTGATAATGAGATAAGAAAAATCAGACCTAATTTTTCTTTGCTGGATGAAGATAAAAGATAATTTTTTTTTTCCATTTATAAATTTAAATCACTTTCAGTTTCATGCTTTTCGATCCATGAATTGAAGATTGTGATATCATAACTACANGATAATTTTTTTTTTCCATTTATAAATTTAAATCACTTTCAGTTTCATGCTTTTCGATCCATGAATTGAAGATTGTGATATCATAACTACAGTTTTGCAGAATTATCAAAATATAATTAAATCCAACATGCGATTGACAGCTGATATTGATACTCACCATTGTGCTTTTGCATGTAGATGAATTTCTTAAGTCAGTGATGGCAGTTGGTCATGGTAAATTTCTCTTGATCTTTCCAGATTGAACTTTATAATAGCATGGTGGATGGAGATGGTATAGATGGTAAAGTAGAGGCTATGAAGGCATATAAAGCTGCTTGTGATGGTGATGATGAAATTCCTGAGCATGACAAGGTTTCAGCTGCACTCATAGATAAGGTGAGATTTTTTTTTTTCCCCTAACAGTTCCTAACCTGGATAATAAGTAATGTCTTCTCTCCTTCTCTGGCTGCTGAGGAAAGAGTCCTATAAAGCACTGGGGGAGGAGGATTTTAACATGGATGAAAACAGAAAAGGAAAAGCCAGTATGAAGAGAAAATAGGTGATGTTTAGAATATCTCACGTGGATTTATTAAAACAAAGTTATCTAATTGGCTGCTTTTGTCCAGGTTGATACTATGCTTCAAGGGCTTGAGAAAGAAATTGATGATGTGGATGTAAAGATTGGTGATCATTGGCGAGTACTTGACAGGTAAATTAAGGATTGTCTATTTTTATGCTGAACTGTTTTAATCCTTTATGCTAGGGATGGCAACGGGGCGGGATCAGGGCAACCTCCCCCGCCCCCGCCCCCGCCCCCGTTACATGTTTAAGGCGGGACAGGCGGCGGTTACTACCCCATTTAAATTTTTTTATTTTTGATAATTTATTTTATTCCCCACATTCATTAGATTGAGACAAATAATTTTAGTTGCCATTTTCTATTAGAACTAATAAAATTTCGTGAAATTTTTCATTTAAAGTATTGAAAAAATTAAATAGGGCAAGGCATCCGTTACCCCTCCCCGCCCCGTCTCAGCCCCGAATAATCCCCGCGGGTATCGGGTTTATCGGATTTTTTTGCCATCCCTACTTTATGCTTTGTGTCCTGCTTAGGAGTTGGATTCAATACTGCTTCATGGATTATGATGTCTATTATTCTTGTCCTTCGGCACTAAAAGAACTTGCATGATGGTTAGTAAAGAAAATGATTATTATGGTTTATTGAACTACCCAAGTCTGGGAAGAAACATTTGAATGTTTCTGAGGCTGCATATTTTTCTGTGGGTGTGAGGAGTGATGTAACTAAATTTTGGCAGTGCTGTTAAGGTTAATAGCTAAAAGTATGGCTATAGTTTTTTGATCAACCATCACCATTGCTTCACCACATCTTTTGTCAGGGCAATATTGTTGGAAATTCTTATAAAGTCTAATTTAAGTAGAAAACTAACTACTTGAAAGTCAGTTTACAGAAGTTCATGCTTGGTCGAAATTCTAAAACATCGTCATTGTTGTACATGTATAGAGATTATGATGGTAAAGTGACTCCTGAGGAGGTGGCTGCTGCAGCTATGTACTTGAAAGACACTTTAGGCAAGGATGGGGTTCAAGAACTAATCAACAACCTCTCCAAAGACTCAGGTAAGTTATTCTCGACTCTTTATTTGCACATGATTTCCAATTTGATATACCGTCTAGGTTTATATCATGTTTATAAAGCTTTAAAATAAGTAAAAGTTACTTTTTAAGTATTTTTTTTACTCAAATGTGTTTGGACTAGAAAATCTTTACTTACTTTTAAGTTGATCCCATTTTATGTTTTGTAGATGGCCAACATTATCTTGTCACTTGTGCTGCCGAAGATTGAAATGTCTCTGCTTCATCTATTGTTACCAAGATATTTAATACACCAGATATAACTTCTTTATTGTTTGAAGCACATCTTTTTAAGCAAATGCATATATTTTTCTTAATAATATTCTGAATTTAGACAGAACCACTGCAGTACAATGCTAAAAGAAAATAATCTCTCAAGTTTGAGATGTCACGCGGTTTCCATCAATTAAGATGAATTAGAAGAAATGAATTGTTAAATAGTCCCGTGTCCTTGTCAAAATTCTTGGCCAACTAATGTCCTAATCTTGCTACATGGGAGCTTTTGGTAGTTTTAATCTCGATTTTCTTATTCCTGAGAAGATGCATACAATGTTAATGATACAACACACGTTTAGCTTCTTCTTCCTTTTTTGTTATTTTATGTTTGTTTATTTATATTTTGCTTCAGATGGAAAGATTCTTGTTGAAGACATAGTGAGATTGGGCAGTCGTGTTGAAGATGGCTGTACTGGTGAGTCTGGGAAGATGTAGATGATTTTGCCTTGCATTAACAGGATATTACCGTTGTAGTTAAATGTGAAGAGATTACTTTAGGCTCAAATTGCCATCGATAATAGAGGTTGGCTTACTACTGGTCATGTAAATACCATGCTGACAGAAAAACGGAAGCATATATATACAAGGTTTATTAGTTATCGCTTTGCGCTCAAGCATCTTGATGAAGGAGCGATATTGAATAGGACGCATAAAATCCGACTATCTTAATTTATACTGCCTGTTGCCTAACTGCTATCTACTAGTTGTTGATTGTGCTTATTTTCATTTCAATGTAGTATCTAGCGGGCATTTACAAATTGATAATTTTGATAGCATGGTTCTGTTACGGTTTGTCTACGATTCCTCCATCACCATCAGTGACTGCTTTCTTTGCTTAGATCCTTCCCATTCATGGCATTCCAGTTTATTGAGCCATTTTATCTGAAACTGAAAAAGTGTGAGCGAAATTACCAAGTTATTTAATTAAATCATGTCTTCAAAATGCCTCTTTACTTGCATGCGAGATTCTTTTTTTCTTTCAATGAAATGCTTGATACATGCACAAACTTTATAAATGAGCTAGGACCTTCGCGTGTTCTTGTGTCATATTGAACTATTTCATCTAAAAGTTTAAAATAATACATGGGACAAAATTATTTGTTTAAATTATGCCGTGAGCTCGGCCCCTAGTGCAAGCATAATTAGTTTCTTTGATCAAAGGTTGTATTACAAGTGAGTGCGTCGTGATTCGAACATGATATCTGCTTGATAGCATACTAAATTATCTCATCTAGAAGCTTCAACTCTTAGATGAGACTTATGTTTCCTTTTCGGTGGCAATTTCGATTTCATTCGCCTTAATGCAAATTCCTTGTCAAACATGTGCAATTAATATGTCATTCGATGTATCCATCGTTGTATTGTCATCACTAAGACTCAATGCTCCCGACTATTGAGTCGAGGTCATATGATGAGCCAAACTGGTTGAGAAAATCTTTTCACGTTTAGGATAAGTGGGTTTTTCTCTACACTAATCTTTACTTTTTCTGTCTAAATAAATTACTTCTTCATTCGTATTGAACTTGCTGAGACATTATATGAAACTCACTTTACAAGGTGATTGGAGCTTATACAACCATCTGATGTTTGATTTAATTGCTTTCAAAAGAAGTATACTTGAAATAACAAAAAGTTATTTTAACACACCTAGAAAAAAAAAGTACTTCAATACTTATTTTTTCGAGCTTAGCCAAAGAAGATGGAGCAGAATTCGGACTCCCTTAATAGTTAAGACTCTTCTTTAACAACTAGTTCTCCACCCATGTAATGCACGAGTTGTGTTATTTTTAAGGTAATATTAGTGTGTTCGATAGAAACTCATTGGCACTAAACTTATGGACATATAAAAACTGCAATATAAAACAATATGATTTGTAAATATAAGAGAAAATACAAACATTTAGAAGTCCATGTTTTATAATCTACTAGTAAGAAAATAGGCATCTAGAATTTGATCTAGAAAAGACCGTATAGGCCACAGCATCCAAAGATATTCTTTCACTTGTCAAGTGATGCTACAATAATGAAATTCTTCTTCATCCTATTTACTCAAAAAATCCTTTATGATTACAAAAATTAGCTAAAGATGACTTTTGTGGCTAAGTCTCACCTCACTAGTTGTAACATGCTGGAGGAACTTATCCTCAAATTTACAGCAAGGCTCCATCGATAAACCTTTTGTGCCTTCAGCACTATTCGTTCACCAAGCCAGACCCTGCACTATTTGGGATTTTTGTTGAACCCTAGAAAATATCAAATATAAGTCAATTGGAGAGCTATGTATCCCAATAATATGCATCCAACATCTTAAAACCTCATGAATTATTGATACTTGACAAGTACTAAAAGGAAAATAATACTCAATTAAATCAGAAAATGCGTGAGACTAAAATGCAGTGGGATCTGTGGCTCACTTTGATTCAGCTAAAGAAGAATGCAATATTTATGTCATATATTAACGATGGTAATGATTTGCAACTATAGGAGATTTTTGCCTATTTCTCTAGTACAGTACAAGGCAGCAAACCTAAATTCCCATGCACAAAAATGGAGAGAGATGATTCCTTTTATACATTATATTCTAAAGGGATAAGGACTGAGTAAAGCATACCAAAAGCAGTTCTTCTGCAACGGCTTATGAACAGAATCAATCTGTTGTAGATGGATTAACTAAACAGTAAACAAAACACAAGCAATTGGAGGATATAATACACCCAGAGATAGGGATGGCAAAAAAACCCCATACCCGCGGGGCCTCGCCCCGAATGGGGCGGGGATTACCTTAATCGGATATTCGGGGCGAGGACGGGGCTGAGAATTTTGCCCCGAGGCGGGGACGGGTAACGGGCGCTTTTCACATCTTTTTTTAAGAATTCAATACTTTAAATGGAAGATTTTATTAGTTTTAATAGAAAATGGAAACTAAATTTATTTCTCTCAATCTAATGAATGTGGGAAATAATATAAATTATCAAAAAAAAAATTTAAACCGGGCAGTAAACCGGGCAAGAGCCCCACCCCGCCCCGCCTTAAATGGGTAACGGGGCAGGGGCGGGGGCGGGGGCGGGGGCGGGGGCGGGGAATTTCTTGGCAGGTCGGGGGCGCCCCGCCCCGTACCCGTACCGTTGCCATCCCTACCCAGAGAGGAGATTGAGAAGCCCAAGTTTCATACGATTTTGGATCTGTTGAGCAAGGGTTATCATCAAGCTCCTTAGAAATTTTGATAGCTTTACATGTGGCAACTTTTGGGGCCGAGGAAGCAGGAATTACAACCAGCAATATTGCATCATTGTGTTCAGCATATTGACTCTATAAAAAGAAAAATGAATATTAAACTTCCAAAATTAGGTATCAAATCTAAACTATTCAAAAGATTCATTTAGAAAAAATCATTATAGATTATTGTGGAAACTATGGTTGAAATATAAGAGAATATGTTTAGAAGCTACTCACTAATGAATCATCAAAATTTCCTCTCCACCCCAGGTAAGTCAATCAATTTCAATAGTGGAGCTACATATGAAGAAACTCAGCATATCATATAAAATACCAAAAATTAATATGTAACATTGGTATCAATTAAAAGGTTTGAGGCTATTTTTATGATTTCGTATCCAATAGTA